>VMDO01020281.1:0-37855 GCA_007922755.1 Pedetes capensis | reverse complement strand
GAAAGAAAGAAAGAAAGAAAGAAAGAAAGAAGAGGGGGGAAGAGAAAGGGAGGGGAGGGGAGGGGAGGGGAGGGGAGGGAAGAAGAGACACCGGAGAGACAGGCATAGAAGAAAGACTGTGAAGAGAGGCCCAGAGATCGCTGCTGACTGTGATCGCAAGGGTGCACCTACACGCCAAGGCATGCTAAGGACGGTGGTGCCCTCAGAAGCTAGGAGAGAAGATGGTCCCTAGGAGAGAAGATGGTCGCTAGGAGAGAAGATGGTCCCTAGGACAGAAGATGGTCCCTAGGAGAGAAGACGGTCCCTAGGAGAGAAGACGGTCCCTAGGAGAGAAGATGGACCCCAGGAGAGAAGACGGTCCCTAGGAGAGAAGATGGTCCCTAGGAGAGAAGACGGTCCCTAGGACAGAAGATGGTCACTAGGAGCCTTCGAAGTGAGCACGACCTCCAACACCCAACACTGTGGCTCCAGACTTCTGGCCTCCAGAAGCAGGCAGGATGAGGCTGCTGTTTTAACCCAGTGGCTCCCCGACAAGAGGACAGCAGCGCTGCCTGTGGCACCCCAGGAGGAGGCCAGAGGAGGCCAAAGGAGGCCAGGAGGACGGCCTGGCCTGTGGGATGCGTGGGGCAGAGCAAGGAGGGCATGGAGTGGGCTCAGGTGCACTGAGGGAGGAAGGGCCTGGGCTGAAGGCCTGAGGGTGAATAGCGCCCTCCCCCGGAAAGGAGGAGAGGTTGACTGTGGCGGGTCAAGTGACGCAAGATGGCTAAGCAGGTCATGATCACGGGACACATGGGCCGAGAGGCCTCCAGGGAGCTCAGGGCAGAACGTGCACTGCTTCTGCACAGGACTCCTCCTCCTAAGCCCCGCCCCTGCATCGCCATTGGCCAGCGCTATGGTCCTAAGGACCAATGGCCTTCAGAGCTGCTTCACTGGCTCCTCCCCCCCACACACACCTTTGGTGATGGTGTTTTGTTCAGTTCTGCTCTGTTTTTGTTTTTCCCAGTGTCTTCTTCACCAAGTCAGTACAAGAGCTTTCTTTTATTTTTATTTTTATTTTTATTTTATTTTTCAGTACTGGGGGTTGAACCCAGGGCCTCACGCTTGCCTGTTCTGCAAGTGCTGGGCCACTGAGCTGCGCCCCCAGCCCCCCCCCCCCTTTTTTTTTTTTTTTACTTTTTGAGACAGGGTCTCGCTAAATTACACAGACTGCCCCTGGTCTTGAACTTGCGATCCTCCTGCCTCTGCCTCCTGAGCCGCTAGGATGACAGGCATGCGCCACCATGCCTGGCACTACAAGAGCTTTCTTAACAATGGGGTGCTCATGGGTTCCGGGCTGAGTATCCACAACCTATTTTCGCTTTTCCCAGAATCAACCCCACTGTGGTCTTCCTCTTCCCACGGCGTTTCAGCCCCCAATCCACCAAGGCTCCTGAACACCCGCTGGCCTCTGCCTGGGTGGCCGCTGTGCCCAGGAGCCCATTGTGGTTTTCCCTGCCCCGCTGCTCTGCAGACTGGCCTGATACAGAGCGAAGGCTCCACTCGAACTTGGTGCTCTTCCCAAGAACCCACTGAGCTGGCCCTGAAGAACAGAGGACCCAACAGTGAGCGCACACTCTGAGCCCAGGCTGCTTGGCCTCTCCTGTCCCAGGAGAGCCCAGGACACCTCCCACGTTTTCCTTCTCAATTGACCTCATGGCCCACAGTGTCCCAGGTAAAATGGCCTGAATTCTTTCATCTTAAAGCAGGGTCAACTCTCCTAAATCCGACATTCATTAGTAGATTCCTGTTCTGTGCTGACCTTTTTCTTTCCATTTCTAGGGAATGAGAGAGCTCTCTACGGCCTGAAACTCTCAAGCACTGCTAATACAAATCAATAATACTGCACCATAAGCCGCTTAATTATTCCATGTTTCCCTTCTCCACCTCTCTCCCACCTCTGTCTTTTGGCTAGCTTTCCTTCTATACCTAGATAAAATTCTGCAGGATGATACTGATTTAAAAAATAAACAGAATCCCACTGGTGTAGCATAGAAATAAAATTACCTTTTAGCAAAGAATGAAATACTGTTAAAGATGATATTCATAGTGGCATCCACCATGTGTGTGGGTGTGTGGGTGTGTGGGGGGGGTAGAGGTATGCAGGTGGGTAGCTCTCTAAATTCAGGCAGAACATCCTATAGCACTCAGCATCACAAATATAACTAACATCTCAGTGCATGAGGAGGAAAGATGGCGAAATTATTTGCAAAGAAACATCAGCAGGGCTGGTTTGCTAAGCCCCACTCCAACACTACCTGTGGGAAAAGTACTAATTTCCTTACCATCTTGTGGTTCTCATCTGCAAGTGGGGATACTAACATCTGCCTCATAGTTTTGTTTTTAAAAAGTAAAGGAAGAAATATTCGTAGAGGTCTTTGCTCCGTGCTTGTCACTTGGAGAGAGTCCAGTAAATTCTGGCCATTAATAACAATAATCATGACATATGTAGAACACACAAATAACAATGTGCGTCCCTTACTCTTATGGCATCATAAGGATAACTCACATATAATAACACGACTGACAACAATGGTGAAGGGCAGGGTGGTGAACAGGGTCTTCTGGTATTCTCCCTGAAGAGTAATCCTCTGTTGAATCCGAGATCTAGAAAAGCTGAACTTCACTGGGGAAGCTCAGATACTTTATTGTATACTACTTGCTAGAATCATGTGAGATTATTTTGTAATTTAATAGTCTTACAATGGGCTACCATTGTATTATTTTTAATGATCACTGAGTAATAACATGGCTAATGATTATTGGGGGACTGGGATTTAGTTCAGTTGGTAGAGCACCACTCTGCAATCTCTGAGGTCCAGAATTCGAGTCTCAGCACCAAAAAAATGGGAGAAGGACGTGGCAATCCACTCCCACGGCAATGGCAAAACAGCCACTGAAAACCCTACAATGGTCACTATGGGTCAGATACAACTCCATGGCACCTAACAACAACAACAACAACGATTATTGGGTGTTTACCATGGACCAGGTGCTGTGCAAAACCCATCTGATGGACTGGCTGCATCAGTCCTCACCACAGCTCCGTGACATGGCAGCTATCATTTGTTCCCATTCTACAGAGGAGGTTGCTGAGGCTACATGTGACAGTGGGACACCAGTGGCAAATGTCGTTCCACATTAGAATACCAGCCCATGCTCCTGACTGCCACACACGGTCCCTCTCTACAGACCAACCCAAGCATCCAACACTTTCGGGGGAGCACATTAGAGCAATTTCACATAGGGCGGCCACAAAGTTGACAGAGTGGTGACTACGCACTCCTCTTAAGCCAAAATGTGCTGATTAGAGTCTGACTCCAATGAACCCATCAGAGGAACCAAATACTTTTTTAAAAATCTGCATAGAAAGTCAGCATCTGCGAGATCAGCAGTAGAACATGTCATGTTGGAAAAGAAAACACTGTTAGGAAAGAAGATTCATTAGATGTTCATTCTCGACCTTGGTGGCAATGTCTAGAAATCCCTCTTCCATCTCAGCGGCTCTCCTAAAGCTTATTCCCCTGCAGGACCTGTCCAGGACCACCCTTCCTTGAGGATGCTGCTTTCTGTTTTCAGACCATTCCACCCCTTACCTACTCCTCCTTTAGCTCCATAACATACTACCATAGCACTAAGCATGTCATGCCTATGGCCACACTACTGTGGACTCTGATCCCATCATATCTCCGAAGCAGGGTTGGGCCTGGTTAGTACTTGGATGACAGACCAGCTGGGAACACCAGGTGCTGTAGGCTTGGGAGAAGGACCCAGCAACCCACTCCCAAAACACAATCATCCATTGAAAACCCTATGAATAGCAGAGAAGCACTGACAATAGTGTTTCCCCTGTTGTACATGGGGTTGCTACGATTTGGACACCGACTTGATGGCACTTTACCTAATAAGCATGTTGTATTATGAAGAATACATAATTAATTACAGAGACAGCCTCAGATGATATTTTGAAAATCCAAACATGGATTTTGTGTAGCTACTGAGTGATGAGTGTAACATGGAAAAGGCTCTTGGTAAAGAAATGTCACAGGCTGGGATTTGGCTCAGTTGGGAAAGCGCTGCGCTGCAGTCTCTGAGGTCCCGAGTTCAATTCCCAGCACCGCAAAAATGGGAGAAGGGCCTGGCAATTCACTCCCAAGGCAATCCCGAAACAGTCAGCCATTGAAAACCCTATGAGGGTCGCTATGAGTCAGATACCGACTCGACGGCACCTAACAACAACAACAAAGAAATGTCACAAACACACGTCAGGCTAGCAGTTTATTGACATAACCACAGCATGTGTAACAGGAGCTTTTACCTCCCAAATCCAGGATCTAAGAGTACTAGTAGTTGATAGGATCTCAGGTAACAGGAGTTACTTTATAAAAATGTTCTGTCAATAATATTGCTGTGGAATCATGTAATGAAAAGCAGTTCAATGGCCACTGATCAAATGGATCATTGACCAAAACCAGTGAAAGTTAAAATTCCTTTTATTCTAATCTCTGATTTGAGTCTTTATGGTTAATAATTGGCATGGAAATAGTGTTGGCAGTGATTATGGTAAAACAAGTCAAAAAGATATGATTTTAAAGGAGTAAAATATGAATTATTTGCTATATTCATGGCTGCATACCAAGTACTTCTGAATTTTTAAGAGATTTCCATTAAAAGGCCTTTAGGATATAAAGTACAAATAGAGGCCAAAAAGTGAGGATTTTTCATAAAAATAAATCAAATCCAGCTCTCAAGATGATAAATACAAATCTTGGTCTTTGGGTTTTCTTAACGTTGAAGAGATTTTACTCTTCCACAAAAGTTTCAAAAATGGTACAAAGAATCTAAATATACCTTGTTCCTAGGGTCTTCAAATGTTAATATCTTAGTAGTTTTAGTTCTCATTCCGTGGGGGTGTGTGTGTGTGTATGCGTGTGTGTGTGTGTGTGTGTGTGTGTGTGTGTGTGTGTGTGTGTGGCTGTGCATACGTATTTTTGTTTTCTAATCTGTTTGAGAGACAGACTGGGGATTAATTTAGCTGGTAGAATGATGCTATGCACTCTCTGAGGACCTGGATTTGATTCCCAGCACTGCAAAAATGGCAGAAGGGCATGGCAATTTACTCACCAAAACAATCCCAGAACAATCAGCCATTGAAAATCCTGTGAGGGTTGCTATGAGTCAGACTCCACTTGAGGCCACCTGACAACAACATTTGAGAGGTAATTCCAGATATAAGGCCTCTTTTCCTCTATATACTTCCATGTGTATAAAAACAAAAACTCCTCCTACAGGACAGAACAATTGTCAAAATTAGGAATCGACGCCATGTTGCCTCACCCACAGAACTCACTGAAGTTTGCCAATTGTCCCTCTCACATTATTTACACCAATTTTTCATTCCTTCCCCTTCTGGTCTAGGACGCAAACTGGATTTTGTCACAATTCTTTTGTTTCTTTAAACTGGGTCTGGATTTGCTTGCTGTTCATGATCTTGTCGTTTCTGAGGAGCACACGCTAATTAATGTTTAGAAATTCTTTTTGTTTATTTGTTTAATGTTTCCTCATGGTGATCTTTAGCCATTTTAATACAATTGTCAGTTTCAGGAGCATTCAAATAATTCCATCCCTCAACCCTCCCACATGTTGCTTCTTTGAGGGTCTTCACTCTACAGGTAGTTTAACCACCTCCCTGGATAATTCTTTCTCTTCTTGTTGTTAATATCCATTCCCTGGTGTCCCCCTGGTTAATTCCTGGCAGTTTGTTTCAATTCAGCTGCAGTGCCCACCATCCTGCTGAGCTCTAAGCTAGCTCTGAATCTACTCTTGACAGAAGATTCTCTGTGCTGACTAGGATATTGATTGATTGGTCTGTCATGAGTCCATTCATCCTTACTGTTAAAATAAATACAAATGAACCCCTTAATGAAGCTTTGATATTTCTAACCATTTTAAGCATGTAGAATAATTTTTCATTGTCTTGTTGACTCTCTAATATATTCAGATAACATCTGATCAAGCGTCCCCTTTTATAGCCGTGGACTCCATGGCTACACTGCCCTGCTTCTCAGGGACTCCCTCATTGATCTCTGCCTCATTGTTCAAGAGTTGCTGCCTTGAGTTCAGGCCCTTTGTCAAACAACTTAATAATAAAAAATGTTTCCAAGTTTTCAGTTATTCCTGATTCAGATAATTTTGTTTTTGTATTTTGTTTTGTTTTGTTTTTTGAGACAGGGTCTCATTATGTAGCCCAGGTTAGCCTCTAACTCACCATCCTCCTGCCTCAGCCTCCCAAGTGCTGCAGTTGCTGGTGTAAATACTGTATCCTTTTGTTTGAGAATGTGAATAGATAAAAAAGGTGGTGGGTTTTGATACCCCAGGGTGGAGAGTTAGACCAAAAATCTGCAATCCTATTAGAGTGCCTGTGTCAGAAGATCCAATTCCTGGTCTGGAAGTAAAGGTTCCTATGACTTGGTGGTTATTTCACTATGTTCTGGTTTTGAAAAATGTTGTTATTATCACTGTTTTTCCTGTAGTCTCCTCTGCCTTATTCCCTCGTACATAGTACATTTACCTTTGTGCACTGAAACATGGTCCTGCATGTTGTACCCACAGCTTTGTTCTCCTGACAGGAGTCCTTTATCATTCTTTCCTTTCTGTTCCAATGGTCATCTGAGCATCCTTTCATTTTTTTTCTCTGACTCTTGTAGCAATGTGCTTGAGTATTTGTTTAAAATCAAGTTTAAACACTTCTTAGGTTGTCTCCTCCATAAATTTAGAGCCCTCAGTTCCTTGGGCATTATGTTCATGTTATTGTTGTTAGGTGCTGTAGAGTCGGTATCCAACTCATAGCAACCCTTCGTACAACAGACGAAACACTATTGTCAGTCCTTCTGTGCAGTTCATAGGGTTTTCAATGGCAGATTGATTTGTGGGAGTGGGTTGCTAGATCCTTCTCTCAAGCTTACAGCACCTCGTGTTCCCAGGCAGTCTCCAATCCAAGTACTAACCAGGCCAGACCCTGCTTAGCTTCTGAGATCTGAAGGGATCAGATGCCACAGGGCTACGGTTGTAGGCTTGTTTATGTAGCACTTCATTTTCCCCATATGTAAGCACCATTCCACTTACTGGTGTCATATTTATGTAATACCCCATTTATTTATGTTTTATTCTATCAGTTTTGTGAGCTCTTTGAGAGCAATGACCATCATCTCTATCATCCTTGACAAGAACACATAGTAAATTAAAAAACAAACAAATAAAAAAACCTGAACTATCTACTCCTTGCTTAGCATCGTGCTAGGGATAAAAATGAAAAAGATCAAATATCTTCTCTTTCTTAATGCAATGCATATTTGCGAAGATAATGCAAAGCCTCATTTTGTTGCTTTGCACAACATGGAATCATGAGTAAAGTCATTGTTTCTTGGGCTCCCCTATCATTTCCTAGACAAACTGTGAACTGTCAGGGGTGGGGCTGGGGTGGTTGTCATCCTTATAACCATAGCCTGAGGACCTCTTCTAATGATTCCTGATTAACTGTTTTCCTCATGAAAATGTCTTTCTCAACCTTGATGTTGAAATTTAACAGTAATCTCTTACACGCTTCTTTTCCTAAACTTGTCTCCCTAAATCTCGTGGTGTTTCTCCTCTTGTAGATGTTTCTACTCACTGAAGAACATGAAGTACTACACTAAGCACTAAGCAGGTGAGATCTACACCTCTCAGAGTCACTTCGCAGCCATTCAGTTTTCTTTCATGAGAGCAAACTTGTTGTTAGGTGCCATAGAGTTGTGTCCAACTCATAGTGACTCTCATAGGGTTTTCCATGGTTGATTGCTTCAGGAGTAAAAGGATTAGAATCCACTTACAATTTCTTGCTAATTATAAGGTAAGGAAAGATAAGAAACCATAAAAATAGTATACTGATAAAGATTAACATAGACTTTCTTTAAAGGGCAAAGAATAAGTTACGCAACTAACCGTAGAAATTCCCTGACAGTTATATACTGCCTCCAGAAATGCACATTAAAAGAAAAATGCATTTTAAATTTGAGATAAATGGACTGATCCCTTCAAGCTATAGTAAGTGGGATTTAGAAATTAAGTCCTGAGATACACATATTATGTATTAATAGGTAAAACATATACAGAATGTAAACTTCAGGGAGTGGGGTCCTAAGCTTAGAGTATTTAGAATACATTTAACTAAGATGCATCTTGTTTTTAGGGATAAAAAGAGAATTTCACTGGTGATTTATTCCTCTTCACAGAATATGGTACAAAATCATATTTAATAAAGCTTAAATTGTATGAACTATTAATTTCTTCTCAAATAATTTGAATTCTTTTCCAATTAATTCCTTTCCAAATTTAAATGAAATATTCAGTGATCCTCCTACGATCTATAAAGCAGAGAGGCTCAATTCTCATAAATACCAATGGACAAATCGTCACCTGCACCACAATTTAGCAAATGAAAACAGCATTGTCAAGGTGGAAGAGCAGAAATGGTTCATAAGGGAAATTCCACTGAATGTTCAATGATAAGAAATTCTCCCTGACTTATACATGTTAGAGGCGTGTCACTAACCCTTTTCATAAACCTGTTTCATAGCATGGAAGAAACTCCACTGTAACAAATGCACTTCACTCCTAAAAATAGAACATCTGTGTTGTCATGCCGTGGACAATGGTCCTAAATCCTGCTTCCTGACAGGCTCACAGTTTGGTGGACTCCCTCAAAGGGACCCTCCACTCTTGACACGTGATGTCGCTAGCTGCCGTGAACTGAAGACATGCTGATATTTATAAAAAATTTATAAAAATATATCATGCCACAGGAATTATAAGAGCCCTTTATGGGCAGAACTGGATCATTGAGAACACCGTACAACTGCTTCTGAATTTACTATGGTTTGCTATACATTGCCATTATTTGACATATATTTGACAGATATTATAGTTCTTGATTGTGGGCTGGGATTTAGCTCAGTGGGTAGAGCACTGCACTGCAGTCTCTGAGGTCCCAAGTTCAATTCTCAGCACCGCAAAAATGGGAGCAGGGCCTGGAAATCCACTCCCAAGGCAATCCTGAAACAGTCAGCCATTGAAAACCCTGTGAGGGTCGCTATGAGTCGGATACCGACTCGACGGCACCTAACAACAACAACAACATAGTTCTTGATGCCCTAGCTGAATTATTGTATCAATTAAACTCTCCAATCAAAACATGCTTTGACATTCACATTAAGAATATGAGCCAGTAAGCTTCATTAGTGATATGTATCTTATCCATATATTTACAGCAAACAGTCCCTAAAGTTACTCCATGTATAGTAACACTGTACTAATTATTATTATTACTACTTTTGGTCTTTTTTTTTTGTGGTACTGAGGTTTGAACCCAGGACCTCACGCCTGCATGCTTTGCAAGTGCTGGACCACTGAGCTGCGCCTCCAGCCATTTTTTTTTAAGTTTTTGAGACAGGTTCTCGCTAAGTTACACAGACTGCCTCTGGTCTCGAACTTATGATCCTCCTGCCTCCGCCTCCCGAGCCGCTGGGATGACAGGTGTGTGCCACGGCGCCTGGCACGCTGCAGGAATTATGAGGTGCCCCTGAGAGCACAGAGCTGGTGCGGCCTCTCGCTGAGGGGGTCAGGTTCATGTTCACTGTCATCAGTACCTGGCTCCCCCTCACTCAGAAGCCCTGCAGAACCCTTGCCGACTCTGAGGGACATGCGCCTTCAGGACACCAGCAGTCTGCTTCCCAGGACGGCCCCCTTGCAGGCTGTCTCTCCGATACACAAGGCTCATCAGCTGCCAAGGGCCTCAGTTTCCTCATCTGCAAATGAACACAGCCCTGCAGCCTCTCGAGGCTGTGCAGCTCAGTGGGCAACACGACAGAAATCTCCAGACATCACGTGGGGTTTCCTGAAGTAGGGCAGACAGTGCACACCGAGCCACATTCAAGGCCAGAGCCCGGCTGTGTGAGAGCCGTGGCTTCAGGAACCTGGGCTTTCCGTGGTCAGATTTCTGTAGATTAGTGGAGAGGATGTGGCGACAGCTGTTCTGCCGTCCACTTCTGTGGTCGAGACCGGAGGCTCTGCACAAAAGCCTGCG
Organism: Pedetes capensis; assembly: GCA_007922755.1. Taxonomy (NCBI): domain Eukaryota; kingdom Metazoa; phylum Chordata; class Mammalia; order Rodentia; family Pedetidae; genus Pedetes; species Pedetes capensis. The sequence continues at coordinate 27,699 of VMDO01020281.1, read as the reverse complement.
TAGAAGGGCTAACACCCCTGTGGGTCCATCAGAGGATGAGCTGCTTCAAAAGGGGGCAGATCGGCAAACCCTGACCAGAACATGGCCCAGCCAGAGAAGCATGGGCCAGGTGGCCCAGTGAGTCACCATGAGCCTTTGCAGCTTGGGGACCCGGGAAGGTCTCCCCCTTCTCAAAGGTGAGCCAGCTGCACATGTCAGCTAGGAAGCAACAGCAGGGAGGACCCCAGAGCCCCCAAAGAGCACAGACCAAGACTTGGGGCTGGTGGGGAGTTGTCAGAACAGGCCATGGTCCCCGGCAACCTGGGCCTATTACTTCCAGGAGTTTTAGCCGCAGAGTTGGATGCGCGCTCTTCCTCTCTAACGGCCTCTGACAGGCCTCGCCAGGCACACTGGCTGCCCATGCTTTTATGCTTTTATGAGTGTCTTTAATGCCCATGCAGGCTGCTTCCCCAGGTCAAGCAGGGTGGGCTGGCCGGGAGCATGGAAAATGCTAAGGTGGGGCAGAGGACGGCCAGGCAGTGCGCACTGGCCTCCCACGACACACTAGGACACCTGGGGCCTGGGCCAGAGGGCAGAACAGCTTCCGCCTCAACCACCAGGACACTACTACAGAGCGAGTTTCGTCTCTCTCCTAAACAGTGTAGGTAGAAGAGACAAGAGTGAGCTGTAAAACAATAGCTTTAATTTGAGTGATTATTACAACTCTCTCATTATTCCAGTTGGTGACAAACAAACTAATCCAATCGATCATTTACCTGCTACTTAATTAGATTGTGATTCACCACCCCTAACCAGATAGACTAGGGCTCTGAACAGGATAATGCAAGTTTCTCCATGCAAATTATCACTCAAAACTCATTCTGTGAGGGGAGTAAATGTTTGACTGTCATAAAACAAATTTGGGAAGCTCTCAAGAAACCAAAATTCACTTTGGGAAGCAATTATTAACTCCTCTCGGCTTATTCAAATTGCCTGGTTCTTAATTATTATGTCAGGACCCATCTAGTCAAGTCTGACTCATGTTGTTCTTGTTGTTAGGTGCCATCCAGTCGGTATCCGACTCATAGCGACCCTCATAGGGTTTTCAATGGCTGACTGTTTTGGGATTGCCTTGGGAGTGGATTGCCAGGTCCTTCTCCCATTTTTGTGGTGCTGGGAATTGAACTCGGGACCTTAGAGACTGCAACACAGTGCTCTACCAACTGAGCTAAATCCCACCCATTCATAGTGACCCTATATACAACAGAATGAAATATCCCCCAGCTCTGTGCCATGCCCAGCACTGTCAGTGCTTCTCTGCTATTCATAAGGTTTTCAATGGCTGATTGCTGTAGGATTGTTTCGGGTGTGGGCTGCCAGGTCCTTCTCCCAGTGCTGGGAATGGAACCCAGGGCCTCAGAGAGTGCAGAGTAGCACTCTACCAACCAAGCTAAACCCTAGCCCCCTGTTCTTAATTTTTGCATCACTTTATCAGGTGCCCTTCCAAAGGATAATTTAAAATCGTTATCAGCATATTGGAAGGAAATTTTTTAAGTTAGAAAAAATAGCTATATAAAACTTTTTAGAAGAAATTCAGTTCAATTAACTGCAAGTTGATGTGGTTATGCAAAAATCAATAACCATCAAAGTATACTATTAAATACCATCTATGCAGATTTCTCCCTGGATAACAATGATATCTGTTTTGATTATTGCTTAAATCCAGCCAAGTACCTTCATGTTCCTTGGGATAATTTACTTTAATGGCCTTTAAAATGTTTTTACTCAAATTATTATTGAACACTCCTAAATTCTAAATTGACTAATCTTATTTAAATTTAGTTACTATAACTTCAAAAAATGAGATTCTGTCTTTTCTTCTAAGTTATCATTCCAGTTTTGTGTGTATGTTAAACTCATTTTAGTTGAAAAGGACAAAAGAGCTTCTTTCATATGTAAAGTCTATTGGCGACCCATCAATTGGTTAATGGAGGAGAGACGGAGATAAGGTAGGAGAGGGAATGACTGTAGGGTGCAGTTATAGGACTGGTTGTGACTCTTTCTGCTTGTCTTCAAACACGTGCCAACATTGTTCTAATGCATACATGTGGAGAGGCCTTGGGAAGGAATATTTGGATCAGACCTTCTTTTCAGTTCCTTTCATGTTAACACTCAAGAACTACACTGACTTCACATTGGTTTCAATTTTCTAACTTTATAGGGTACTCTGCTTTTCTACTGGTGTTTGATAGAAGAAGAAAATGAGGAGGAAGAAAGAAGATGTGGAAGTGGTAGAGGAGGAAAAGGGGGAGGGTGAAAAGATAAAATAGCCTACTGACGGATGGAAGGGAAACAAGTACATTCAACACTGCACAAATTGTATCATGCAATTCTCCAGCATCTGTGATATTGCATGGGTTATGTTATGATTTAGTATACAACAGTTTACATTTCCAAAAACGCCAGAATAGTTTGATTGGAGTTTTGCATACTGTAAAACTGTAGTATCTGTTCTGTTCTTTAACCTTTTTTTTTTTTCCTTGACAGTGCCTGGCTTCTTAGCAGGAATATTGTTTTGTTAGTTTTTATTTGTTTTCTTGTTTAAAGGACATCCATTCATTCACCAAAATTTCATGCTTACTATCCCTTGGGAATGTCTGCAGCCATAGCACCCTAGCATCTGATCCTGACGGATCTCAGAAGTTAAGCAGGGGTAAACTGGTGAGTCCTTGGGTCGGAGTCCAACTGGGAACACCAGGTACTACAGGCTAGGGAGAAGGACCTGCCAATCCACTCTCAAAGCAATCCACCACCGAAAACCCTATGAATAGCAGAGAATCACTGACAGTGCCAGGCATGGCACAATGACAGGGAGCGTTTCTTTCTGTTGTGCACAGGGTCACGATGAGTCGGACCCAACTCGATGGCACCTAAGGACCAACAAATCCCTTGGAAGCCTTCTGAGCACAGGGCCGCTGCAGCAAAGCTGGCAAAGTACCCATGAGAAAGCACCGCCTCTCCTGACCCCCAAGCTGACTCTTCTACAGATACCTTGGACGGGGTGGTAAGAATTCCATGGAGCCCTGTAAAATTCAGGAAAAAGTTAGAAACTCTTGAAAGACTTCGGGGTGGGGCTGGGGAAAGTTTGTGTGGCAGACACGTGGCAAAGGTAGACCCCACTCTTTTCTGGCTTTATCTTGTCTCGAACTTCCCTCTCTTCAGTGTATAAATAGATAACCCTCAGCTCCTATCTCCCTATGTCAGGTTTATCAGGGAATACTTTATTTTCCTTTAGCTCTGCTACCTTTTAGTATTCTTGTTTAGCAAAGCAGTCTAATGGGTTGTTAGTGTTTATTTTGCTAAGTATTTTTATTTGGCACCCTTTATTACCTTGAAGTGTGTATCACCATTCATTCACTTTCCCAATCTTTCAAAGGTAAATGTCTTTGTTCTTTTAACAGTAGATAAATGATCAATGAAATCAGGCTAGTCTAATGACTGCTCTGTGTACCAAAAGTGGAACCTGGATGCCTTTCCTCATAAGGGGGAAATTCACACAGAGCATCCGGGGGTCCTGGTCACCCAAGTCTGAGCTCCTGACCATGTCCAAAATGTCCTTCAGCAGAACAGGAACCAGCTCGGACAGACAGACAGCTTTGGAACCAAAATCAACTAAACAGCAAAGTGGGAGGCTTTGAGGCTGCACTGAGGCGAGTCCCAGGAGATTCAGAGGTTATTACTGCAATCAATACTTACTTTACAATCTCTATTTCCTTAAGAAAGTGAGAACCGTTTTCCTGAAGTTGAGACCACAGTCAAGGGAGTCACTAGGCACCAGGAATGGTGGCACACACCTGTAATCCCAGCGGCTGGGGAGGTGGAGGGAGGAGGATCGCAAGTTTGAGACCAGACACAGTCTGCGTAGTGAGACCCTGCCTCAAAAAGTAAAAAAAAAAAAAAAAAAAAAAAGGGCAGGGGGCACAGCTCAGTGGCCCATCACTTGCAGAGCACGCAGGTGTGAGGCCCTGGGTTCAACCCCAGTACCTCTTTAAAAAAGAGAGAGAGAGAGAGAGAGAGAGTCACTAGGGCTCAGCTCCTTGACACCAACTCAGATGACCATTGGACTCTGATCTTGACTGTGGTTCTCTCCCTCAGAGCGCCAGCCTCTCATTGCCTTGGTCAACCTCCTCCATACGCTTGCCATTTTCATCATCCATTAAATCATTTGCCAAGTCTTTCCATTGTGCTCATGTTCACTAGATTTGAATTCTTTCATCATCCATGAACTATAGGAAGCAATCTGAAGAAAGGCTTAACGCAGATCCTAACATACAGGAAATGATCAATAAAGCTACTTTGATTAGTGGTAGCAATAGCGGATAATTCTCTGTAGACTCCAAGGTTTGCTGCAGCTTCAAACACTGAAGTCCAGTGAATCTTTGGCCTTTCATCTAAATTTTCTCTGTAGATTGTTTGCAATATAAATTGACAGTGTCAGACAGAATGCCAACTTTCAAAGGAGAGAAATAGATTTGGGCTGGTTATCACAGAAAAGAAATATTTTTAACTTGTCTAAAGTCCTGGAGAGCCTGCAGCAGTGCCACTGTTGTGTCTGATCCTGTCAGATCTCAGAAGCTAAGCAGGGTTGGGCCTGGTTAGTACTTGGATGGGAGACCACCTGGGAACACCAGGTGTTGTAGGCTTGGGAGAAGGACCTGGCAACCCACTCCGAAAAATCAATCCACCATTGAAAACCCTATGAATAGCAGAGAAGCACTGACAATAGTGTTTTGCCTGTTTGCCTGTTGTACATAGGGTTGCTATGAGTCAGATACTGACTCGATGGCAACTAACAACAACTATATATACATATATATATAATATACATATATATACACATATACATATATATACATATATATAAACTACATATATATAAAAATACATATATATATATACATATATATATATATACATACATATATATATATACACACACTACCATCTTCTCAAACCTCTCTCACCTTGACCCATTTAGTGCTTCAAATGCTGTATTATCCCAGATCTCTTCAAGTTCTGCGCCCATGTGTCAATGCTCTTTCTGGCTCCTCCTCTCCCCTCTACCCTGAGCTTGCCTCTTGTCCTTGGCCACCTGGTTAGAAGACATGCCCTTTGCATTAGTATCATTCCTTACTTCATCAATGACCACTTCTAATTCTTTGTCCTTAGGTGGACATTCCCAGCCTATGACCTTAGGAATCCCCATTCATTTATAAGTACTTCCTCCAGATCTCATCAAGATTTAAAATTCCATAGGTCTAAAACTGAGTTGCCTGCCACCCTAGCCCTGTGGCATCTGATTCCGTCAGATCTCAGAAGCTAAGCAGGGTCAGGCCTGGTTAGTACTTGGATGGGAGACTGCCTGGGAACACCAGGTGCTGTAGGCTTGTGAGAAGGACCTGGCAACCCACTCCCCAAAATCAAACCATCATTGAAAACCCTATGAATAGCAGAGAAATACTAACAATACTGTTTTGTCTGTTGTACATAGGGTCACTATGAGTCAAATAGCAACTCCACGTTACCTAACAACAACAACAACAACACAACATCCTGGAGAACTAGACTTAAGGAAATAGGCGGACTAAATCCCACACACGCCACAGGAGAGAATTAACCCACTGGAGACAATGCTGCCAATGCCAGGCAGCAAGTGATTCCTAGCTGTTGGGAAGCTCCTTGGGCCATAAGGATAGCTCCATGCAGGGACCCACTGAAGAACATGAGTCCTAGTGGAGAACTGCATCACCCCGGAGGGAGAATTATGCTCATAGCCACCTGAGAAGCCTTTAGAAAGGAAGGCTCAGAGAACTACGCTCACAGCTACTCTGTGTCAAAGAATGACGCTTCTCTGGGAGCTCTTCATGAAACAGCTCTTTATTGTCTTCCTGCCAGAAGATGACTCAAACCTGTTGTTGTGCACCATGCTTATAAACCCTTGTGGGCCAATCAGAAGCTAGGGCTTTGTTCTTGTGTAGCCAATCAGGGTAGAGTATAGATAGGGCATAACCAATCAGAAGGGAGTATGTAAATTAGGTGAACTTGATGTGGCAGTGTATAACCAATTGGAGATGTTAGATAACTAGCAAATCAGTAGACATATTCAAATGGATGAAAGGAAGTAAACTATCAAATGACTAGAGAGTGAATGGGGGACACACCCTGGCTGCATTGGGTGGGGGTCATCATGCCTTGACCTCTTGACCTCAACGCCCTCGGGGGCCATCTTGTCCTGACCTCATGGGCTCAAGCTAGGTGTACCACAGCAAGCTGTTCACAAAGTTCCAGCAAGCCTTAGGCCTCAAGGTGGCCCTAGATAAGCCTCAACTCAAGTAGTCCCAGAATTATTTCTCCTCTTCAACCCCCTTGGGGGCAGCCCTACACCTGGCTCCATGGTGGCCTCCGTCCTGGATGCAGGTGATGGCAGCCCCCATCCTTTCCTCACCTGGTCCTCAAAAGGATACATGGCCTTTGTGAGATGGAAGAAAACACATTTTGTAGAGCGAAACACTTGGGCACAGAGAATTTAAATGTTTTTCTTAAGGCACAAAATCCGCAGATCCCAAATCCCATTTCAATATGCTTGCTTTCTGCATACCACACTGCGTGATAAAATGCAAACGCCAAGCAAATGACAGAAGCACATATGTCTGAAGGACAGAAGAGAGGCTGTACAGTGACTCTAATTATCTTCACTTCCAATGAAGAAATTCAGATTTTATCCAAAGCCTACCGTCATATCGTGTCTGTGCACAGTAGTGGACTGCTATTTTTGTGGCATGTGTCCCTGTCACAGCGGCCATTCCCACTGGAAAGCCAACAGCAGTCAGAGAAACTGAAGAGATAAAACAGAATGCTGCCCCACCCCGTAGCCTCAGCCCACACCCTGATAACGCTGAGAATTTTCCAAGAGCAGCACTCCTAACAAAAACAGTTAATCAGATGCTCAAATGTGGGTGAAGAGGGGTTCAGGAGGGAGAAATTAATGGTTCCCAAATATCGTAGGAAATTGGCAGTATATCTGTGAAAAAAAAAAACACTTAGGGCTCTTCTCTTCTAATACGGCATTCCAATAGGTTAAATTTTGTCTCTAAACAAAGTATTTCACGTCTTCAAAGGAAATACGATAGTAACCTGATCACACCAGATAGAATAGTAAGAGGGACTATAGTTGCTTCTTATTTTGCCAGTGACAGGTAGCCAAAGCATGCCCTGTTCTTGATATTGGCTTGAAGCGAAATCCCATTTGGGGACATGGAAGGGGCAGGAGGCATCCAGTGATGGTTAATTTTATGTGTCAACTTTGCTGGGCTAAGGCCCAGAGAGCTGGTAAGATGTTATTCTAGGGTTGCCTGGAGGGTGTTTACAGAATAAATTAGGGTTTATCAAGAAGGTCACCCTCACCAGCACCTGTGGCATCATCCAACCCATTGAGGAACTCAGTAGATCAAAATGGCAGTGGAAGGATGGATCACTGTCTTTAGTCATTTTTTTCTTCTTTCAGTAATGAAGGGTTGAACCCAGGGACCCACACATGCTGGGCAAGTGCCCCATCACTGGGGTACACGCTCACTCCGTTGTTATTTTTTGAGACACTGTCTGGCTAAGTTGAGCAGGCTGCCTCTGGCCTTGAACCTGTGATCCTTCCGCCTCTGCCTTCTGAGTAAGTGAGATCACACAAGTGCGCCACATTTAATTTTTTAGAGGATCTTAAATGTATTTTTAAGATGGTATGGAGTAGAGTTAGATTTTATGTGTTTAAAAATGAAAGACGATTTCCTCAAACTATACTTGTCTCCCCTCATGTAGAGGAACACATTCCAAGCCTTTAAGAAGCTGCCTGTAATAACAGAGAGCACTAATTTCTACATAGACTGTGGTTTTTCCTGTGCATCCACACCTGTGATCAACTTATTTATAAATTAGGCACACTAAGATTAAGAACAGCATCAATAATAAAATGTTGTTGGTGTTGTTAGGTGCCGTGGAGTCGAGCCTGACTCATAGCGACCCTCATATGGTTTTCAATGGCTGACTATTTCAGGATTGCCTTGGGAGTGGATTGCCAGGTCCTTCTCCCATTTTGTGGTGCTGGAGATCAAACTCAGGAACTCAGAGATTGCAGAGCAGCGCTCTACCAACTGAGCTAAATCCCAGCCCTAATAATAAAATAGAACAATTATAATTAAAATAATGTAACAAAATTGCCAACATCACAACTTCTGCATACTGGTAACACAATTAACTAAAATAAGGGTCACTTTAACATAAGCACTGTGATATCACCACAGTCAGCCTGAGACAGCCCTGCGTGACTAACAGATGTGTAGCTATACTGTATCAAAACCCTGGACAAAGCAATGATCCCCATTTTGGGAGGCGTGAGGAGGATAGTGCTCATTATATTGCTGGGACAGGCCACAAATTATAAATTATTTATTTGGGGAATTTTCAATTTTTTTTTTTTTTTTTTTTTTTTTTTTTTGGTATTGGGGGTTGAACCCAGGGCCTCATGCTTGCATGCTCTGCAAGTGCTGGACCACTTGCAGATTGCCTTCAGACTCAACTCAATGGCACCTAACAACAACAACAACAACAACTCCCAGCAGAGCCTATATGTGTCCCTTTATGTTGTTGTTGTTGTTAGATACCATCAAGTCGGTATCCGACTCATAGCGACCCTCATAGGGTTTTCAATGGCTGACTGTTTTGGGATTGCCTTGGGAGTGGATTGCCAGGCCCTTCTCCCATTTTTGTGGTGCTGGGAATCAAACTCAGGACCTCAGAGACTGCAGTGCAGCGCTCTACCAACTGAGCTAAATCCCACCCCATATCCCTTTATAGGGCTCATAAATTCATCTTCTCATAAAAAAGTCTCTTCTCCTATTGACTCTTCAAAATCAGGGGCAATGTGTTGCTAGCATGAAACATTTTCAATCATGCAGATCAATTATATTTACTAGTGAACTTTTTTATATCTATTGAAAGAAACTCTTTTTGGTTTGCCATTTTAGATTTATAAAACAATATGCAAAATGGAACTCATTTTGTCATTCCTTGAATTTAATCATATTTAATAAAAATCCTATTCATAATATCTAACACGGGCTGCCTAGTATACTATGAGAAGATTTTTAAAAAGAGATTTTGGTGTTTTGACCTGCCTTGACATGTGGGAAATGAAAATCTTGCCTTTTGTACAAGGGGCATCGCTCATTGGCTCCTGCCTCCTTCCCAGGGTGCACAACCTAGGGAATGAGGATATGTCGGCTGCCTTAACCTTCATTGCCCTTAGGAACCTGTGCTGTTTTGAATGAGTCTTACTGTTGGCGTCTGTGCAGTTTTATTTCTAGGAGAAATGGCAGTCAGGAGCTTGTCAGTGAGTTGTGTATTCTGTCCTTAGCTGCCACTCAATTTCCACTTCTTGACTATTCTGGAAGATGAGCGATTGTGACTGCCCAGCCCCAGTATCCTCTCTGGTCCTGCTCTGGCCTCCCTTGGGCTCTGTATGCATCTCACCACAGCTGCAGCGCCAGGGTTTGTGAGCACACCTGATATTAACACAAAACCTCTCATTTTATTTTGCTATGAAAAATCTGGTCCATAAGTGCTGTGGATAGATATGGATCTTTTTTTAATTGGAAATTTTTAATGTACACCTTAATGTGATTCATTCTGACATGCTTTCATTGTGACATTTCCATATATGCATTTTGTTGTATGTTATTCATATAGGTTCCCCCTTACCCTCTTGTACAGATCTTTAAACCATGCGCTGGCCCTGTAGAGATTCCAGGTATTAGCCTGCAAATGTGAACCTTAGAATCAAAAAAATACCAGAAAATGCCCTCTGTTTCCAAGACTACATCAACTCATTCCTCAGACATTTTTTTTTTTTTGACCATCCACCATGCACCAGGCTGTAGAAGGCACCAAGCATCCATTAAACGTGTCCAGGAGGAGTTCTGTGCAATCACCTGATAAATCAGGAGTGGGAGCTAGGAATTCTCTTTCATTTCAGAGAGAAAATCCCCTTCCACCCAAATAAGCTCTTCCCAAATTCCGTACCTGGTTTCCTCTCTGTTCTGCTTCAAAACCACAGAAACCCAGTTTTGAGATTTTTGAAGCTGACTTCATCTCAGACCTTAACTAGAGTTGGCTTTGTGAACTCACAGTTTAGAAGGATTCTTCAGGCAAGCAGGTTAACGAGAGTCACAAAATGTTTGATGACTCTTAGCTCAGTTGGTAGAGTGCTGCGCTGCAGTTTCTGAGGTCCCAAGTTCAATTCCCAGTACCGCAAAAATGGGAGAAGGACCTGGCAATCCACTCCTAAGGCAATCCCAAAACAGCCATTGAAAACCCTATGAGGTTCACTATGAGTCAGATACCGACTCAATGGCACCCAACAACAACAAGTAATTGCTCATTCAAATCAGATCAAAAAACATTTATTGAGCCCAAAGTTCCTGGCCCATTACTTGATATCCAAGGATGGGAAAGAAAAATGAATAAGACATAGCTCTTGCCTTCAAGGTAATTCTGGAGAGATGGTAACTTCCTAGGAACCAGGGCTTCTGATCAAAATCCCAAGCCCCTGGGTCAAAGGTCACCTCTCCCAGCTCTGTATAATGAAAGACAGGCCAGACAACACTGATCAGGTTTGAGAAACGCAATTAGAGATGCAGATACTGCTGCTGAGCAAGGGTTCAAGAGCGTCAGCGTCAGACCAGCGGAGAGCTAGGCAGGAAACCAGATCTCAGGCCTCAGCAGAGAGCCCGGAATCAGGGTCTGCAGTTTAACATATTCCACAAAGGATCCGGGTGCACATGCAATATTGGAGAAGCCCTGGGATAGCCGTTTTATTACCTTCTTTGCATTTCAAATAGCGATACAAACTCCAAGGTTGATGCCACGTGAGAAGAGCTATCGCGTTAGACAGCAACATATTACTTATCTATTCCAGGGAGGCCTGGTGTCCTTTAGCTCTGTCCCTCTGTGCCAAAAGTCTTTGGAGACAGCACAGCTAAATAGCCCCATGCAGTTACAAAGGGAATCAAAAGAAAACACTGCCATTCTGGTCACTGGCAGCAACTCCAGCTGTTATGTAATTGTGTTATAAAGCTATTTCCTGCTACTGGAGGACTTGAAATAACATTTACTTGTATAATTCTAATTCTATTTCGTTTATTCATCCGGGGCCAAATAAAAAGCATAAATTAATCCACTATGAATATGTCAGGCAGATAACTATTTTAGCATATGAGAGAATTAAACATTGTTTGCAAATATTTTATACCCTTACAAAAATACCTTTCCCAAGATTTCTAGACACTATCTGTCCCTTGTTTGGCTCATGATTGTGCAGTAGAAAAATGTGTTCTAAACTTTCAGAGTTCTTAGCACACTTGGGGATATGTGAGTTATAAGGGCAGGTGGTCTGGTGAGAAGGAGCTATTGAAAGAATGGGGGCGTCCCACTTGCAGGAGCTGAGAAGAAGTCACAAGACGCCCTCTATCAAATTGGGAAGCTGGACGGACACCATCCTTCAAGGTGTCTGCCCGGGGACCTGTCCTGGGAACAGGTTAAAGCCCAGCATTGCATCAGCCTCTGAAAGGCTGAGCCTGTCTAAATCCGCCTGCTGGCTCTCGGTTATCCACAGTGGAGTAAAGATGAGTTTAGAATCCAGAATCTTGGTTCTTGGAATTTTATTCTTGGAAGTTCTGAGGCAGAAGAGAAAGACATGAAAAAATTGGGGGGACAAGAGAAGGAAAGGGCTTTTCACCCTGGGACCTGGGACCTGGTCTGAGTCTTATCATGGAGAATCCCAGCACACTCAAAAGAAGAGAAGCATCAGTGAGACCTGCCTACGTAGACACCAGGGCGTCCCAAAAAATCTCACCAAACCAGATTAGGGACTAAAAGTAAAGTTAGCAGACCTAGATAGGACAAAAGACAGAGAATTTGGGGGACATGGGAAAGGAGAGAAGCCACTCACTCTGGATCATGACGGCACCCTCAGCTGACTGAAAAAATCAACAGCTTTAACTCAAGGAATTGGCTCACAGCCCCCACAGGTTAAGAGTCAACAATACCTAACTGACAGGATCAGTAAAGACGGCCTGTGTGGAGACAATTCTAGTCTTCTGACAAATAGACTGTGTTTATGTAGGTCCTGAAGGCTTACGACCTTTGAGTTTAACATTACCAACATCTGGCTCCCATCCCCCAGGTTAAACACCGCACCCCATAAAAATCACCTTACAATAACTTACATAAGGAAATTCCTTAGGATAAGAGGAATAAGTAAACTAGCTTATGTTGCCTTTTCTTCTAGTAAAATTTCACCCTACTTAATTGTTAAACCTTGGCTAATCCTTACGCCTAGTTTCAAAAAGACACAGAATCATAGGTAGGTAGGTAGTTAGGGAGGTAGGGAGGTAGATCGATCAATCGATCGATCTCCACTTTAAAGGCACCCAGGAATGCCTCTCTCTCTAGAGGGCTGTAATAGCTCTGCAGTGTGTGCGATCGCTCATCCTTTCCCTGTTGTTGTTGTTGTTGTTGTTGTTAGGTGCCATTGAGTCGGTATTCGACTCATAGTGACCCTACATACAACAGCAAAAAACTTTGTCACTGCTTCTCTGCTATTCATAGGGTTTTCAGTGGCTGATTCATTTTGGGGAGTGGGTTGCCAAGCCATCTCCCAATCCTATAGAACCTGGTATCCCCCTCCACGGTCTCCCATCCAAGTACTAACCAGGCCCAACCCTGCTTAGCTTTCGAGGTCTGAGGGGATCGGACACCACAGTGGTACAGCTGTAGGCAAAGTTGAGATACAGCGCCCCTAATCCTGCCAACAGTCTGACCCTATTTTCCTTGAAATTGCTTGGAGAAACATCTGCACGTGAAGTCTGGATGCCTTTTGAACACTACAAATTGCTAATGTCAGAGCCTCTATACCTCATTTCTCCCTCTGTCCCAGAAGGACACTTAGCTCTGAACCAGCTGAAAGCTTATTCTGCCCTGGGGTCATAGGGCTGGGGGTGGTGATTGGACAGGGATTGCTTTCTGGTCCGTTTTCCAGATCTACAGTCAGCTAGAGGCAGGAAAATATTTTGATCACTGACATTTCTCTTTGCAATAAAAATAAAATTTGCTTAGTCCTGAAAGTAACCTAATGTATGAGTAGGGCCTAAATGTTCAATTAAAGGTAATTCTTTCTTCCAAGATTAGGGCTTGAAACTATGCCTGAATGTGAACCCCAAAACCATTCTGGTTCAAACATTTTTGAAATTTTTTCTGAACCTAAACCTGAGCCCAAATCAGAACCTGAACACACTGAAAATTGGGGCTTGGGTTCAGCTTTTAATATTTCCTTGTTGGCTTGCTTTGTTTTTTCATCAACTATTTACAATTTGGAAAAAAGTTGAAAAAAAATTTATTCGTCTACCTACACATAGGATTGGGCTGGGATTTAGCTCAGTTGGTAGAGTGCTGCGCTGCAGTCTTTGAGGTCCCGAGTTCAATTCCCAGCACCACAAAAATGGGAGAAGGACCTGGCAATCCACTCCCAAGATCGACCCAAAACGATCAGCCATTGAAAACCCTATGAGGGTCGCTATGAGTCAGATACCGACTCCACGGCACCTAACAACAACAACAACACATAGGATTAAAATTTTAAACTCAACCTAAACTGAACCTGAACTGAACGCTCTCAGTTTTAACCTTTTTAACCCATACCCAAATCTGAACCCAATTTTTCATGGGTTAAAAGCCTTGCTGGGAACTGAGAGGGGAGACTTGCCAGCAATATAAAACCCATGTTGTTGTTGTTGTTAGGTGCCATGGAGTCGGTATCCGACTCATAGCGACCCTCTGTACAACAGGGGAAACACTATTGTCAGTGCTTTTCTGCTGTTCATAGGGTTTTCAATGGCAGATTGATTTTTGGGAGGGGGTTCCAGGTCCTTCTCCCAAGCCTACAGCACCTGGTGTTCCCAGGTGGTCTCCCATCCAGGTACTAACCAGGCCCAACCCTGCTTAGCTTCAGAGATCTGACGGGATCGGATTCCACAGGGCTATGGCTACAGGCTATAAAACCCATAAGATATCTTTTTTTCACCTAAAGTCAAGAATTGCTATCAACGCATCCAGCCGTATCAACAGGGAGGATTTTATAACAGACATTTAAAAAAGATATTCACAATGTTATAGGCAAGGTGAGATTTAAGGCAAGGCTTGAGCAGAGGGGATCCTACTTGGAAATGAGGTATATTTCCAGCCTCTCCCGCCCCCTGCAGATTGGCACAATAACAAACATGAACATAAATAGCTAACATAACAGAGCTTGAGGTAACGAAGTCTCTATCACGGAAGCCTCTCTCACGTACTTAACAATTAACACTGGGGGCAGCGCAGGGACGCAAAGCCCTGTGGACATTGTCGGAAGTCAGTGGAAGAACCCAGGGCTATGGAGGGCCAGAGGCAGGGAACCACTTCAGAACACGCCTCGGACTAACAGAATCAAATGGGGCAGGTGGGACTGTACCCCACAGCACACCCCAGACCAGGCACGTCCAACTCATGGTGAAAGAAGTCTCATTATGTGCACGCACTCACTATACTGCAGAATCCATCTGCAGCCCGAGATGATTCCTCTTCACTCGGTGCTGCCCATGGAAGCCCAAAGGTTGTACACCCTGATCTAGTTAGAGTCTTACTGCCTCACCTAAAGGGAGGGAATGTTAACACACGCTACACAGGATGATGGTTTGTAGGTCTTGGAACTTGATCTCAGGAGCTCCCATCTTTCATTCACACGCCAATCTTTCCATGAATCTGTTGATCCTTCCTAAGGAATGATTTGGGGAGAAAGACCTGGTAACCCACTCCCAAAAATCAATCCTCCTTGAAAACCCTATGAACAGCAGAGAAACACTGACAATAGTGTTTCACCTGTTGTGCACAGGGTCACTATGAGTTGGATACTGACTCGATGGCACCTAACAACAACAACAACAAGGCATGATTTTGTTGTATTTTCTACAGTTCCCTTTCCTTGCACATGCGCGCGCGCGTGCGTGCGTGTGTGTGTGTGTGTGTGTGTGTGTGTGTGATGTTGGGGCTCCAGCCCGGGGCCTTGCACATGACAGGCAATTGCTCTGTCACTGAGCTACATCCCAGTCCTAATGTTCTCCATGTCACAGATCACCGTGAGGTAAACTTAGCTGCATGTACAGAGTGGGTGTGACATTTTCAAGCATGGCCAGCTTTCAGGGCTGGAGACCTCAAAGGCAGGGCAGGGAGCAGCTTCTATCCAGGCCTGCTACCTAAGCACAGATAAATTAACACATGGGGGATACTTCTTATTTAAAGAAACATGGCAAAGATTTGGACTTTAGGTGAAAGAGTTCATTTTACAGCTTGATTTCTTTTCCTACTTACAAGAGTGTCATTAAGATATACACATGCCAACTATTAAAGAAATACGTAATATAGGAAGAAAAAACCTTATTTTATTCTTCTGAAATAACTATCTTCTGGAGTTTAATGTGTATTCTTCTAGTTTTGTCCATACATATAGTAAAATATTGTTAAAATTATTTTTAAAAGCTTATCCTTAAAAATATAAAATGGACTATATACTTAGTGTTTGTATACACACTACATATATGTTCTCCGTTGTTATCAATATGCATTAGACATATTTCCATTGTTAACCAATTTCAAATCAAGAAGTTATGACAACCGTAGCTAACATTAATATTAAAACAAGTCTAGTCTTTTTTAAAAAATAAATTTATTAGGGCTCAAATCAGGAATTAACTAGACATCTAGTTTGATACTCGCGATCCTCCTGCCTCATCCTCCGCAGCTCATTGATTATGGGTTTAAATATAAATAAGATCATGTGCCTGGCACAAAATCGAGAAGTATTTAGATCTGCTGTACATAGGGTCGCTATGAGTTAGACTCGACTTGAAGGCACCTAACAACAAGCTTGATACATACAAGTGGGCTTGATTGTCTACTTAAAATCACATCCAACTTATTTTTTCGCTTTTTATTTTTTAAATAATTATAGATACACAATTTACAAATAACTATAGAGGAAAATTGTGTGAATATTATCTCATGCAACTATCAAAACTATCAAAACCATGCAATTTTCTGTGGTCTGTATCATTTAAGATTTCACCACTATATATGTATTTTTCTGTGTGCCTATGACTGTGTAGGTCCACCTGTAGCTCTGTGAAGTGTTATCACAAGAGTAAGTGTGTTACCAGCACCACAATCAAAATACTCTAGAACAGCGTCAATAGTCATCTCCCTCAATTGCCTTTTACAGTCAACCTACCCTATCGGCTAGTCTGAACTTCTCTCAATCACTAACCTGTCCTCGACTGCTATGATTATGTTAGATCTGGAATTTACATAAATGCAATCATGCAGCTGAATCCTTGTGAAAACTGACTATGTTCACTTCTATAATTCCCTTGAGGGTCGTCCAAGTCCATGTATACACCAATATTTTGCTATTTTATTTTTATTGCTGAGAAGTTTCTCAGGCTAGAGATGTGCCACAGAGTATTCAAGCATTCACCCACTGAAGGACATCGAAGTCGTGTCCAATTTGGGGTTATTAAATATAAAGCAGCTATGAACGTTCATGTACAGGTCTTTCCATGAAAACAGTCCTTTGACTAAGTTTTTGTAGGAATTTAGGGAGCACATTAGAGATAACTCAATTGCATATTAGAAAGAAAAATGATATTCTTAGGATTCTTCAATGAGATTTGTAAATTTTATTTTTTATGCATCTTTGTGGCAATACACCCTAAAATTACAGTTATGAAAGATGGCAAAATGTTATTGGGTGTGAAAATACCTTCATGAGCATCAATAGGTAAGACAAGAAATGAATATTGCTGTGACAGAAGAAATTTATCTTTGGTCTCTGCCCCCAGTTCCTGACATTAAGCTCCTAAAACCCTTGCAATTTCCTGAATGACTGGAGTGAGAGGAAGTGTCTTTTGTTATCCATAATGAGTCCTTTCCAATGGCACCAGAATTTCAGTTAATGAAGGAGCCCATGGAGGACAGAGCATAGGGACTGGCTGGCAGAAAGACAAAGGCACGATTAGAAAGCAGAAATTTCAACCCCTCCCTGGACCTCTGGGGAGAAGAGATTGACTTAATCCTCTGTGGTCAAGGACCTGGTCAGGACTGGGTCATGACACCTCCCTAACACCTTCAATGGTACAGTCTGAGGAGATTCTGCTTAGTGAGCAGGTGGAGGCCTGGGGGATGGTGGCCTGGTATAGGGTGTAGGAGCACCCCACCCCACCTCCTTGCCTCTCCCTAGGCTTCTCCTCCATTTAACTGGTTCTGAGCTATATCTTTCTTAATAAACTGGTAGTAGTAAGACTCTCTGAATTCTTTAAGTCACTATAGCAAATTACAGAGGCTGAGGAAAGGATCATGGGAATCCAAGTTATAGCTGGTCAGTGGAAGAACAAGGGAAAACTTAGGACTTGCGATTGATGTCTGAAATGGGGACAGAATTGTGGAACAAAACCCTTCATGGGTGGCATATGATTAGCTCCAGGTACCTCGTGTCTGCTTTTTTTAAATCCAAGAGTTTCCAAATCATTGATATGTAGGAATCATATTGTAAAACTTTTGTTTCACGTATTACAAAGACTTCTCATGGCTTCTAAGGTTTATTAACGTGTCAATTGTCAATATAAATACCATTTCCTATTTATATCCTAACATAGTGCACAGACCTATCATGCAACTTAAAACAATTTACGAATAATAGAATTGGCTTGTCTTGCAAAAATACTTTCAAAGGATACAATTAAAATTGCATTTATGGGAAGCAATTCTCCAAGACTCTCTCGCATTCTGCATATCTTGTGAGGAAATACTGGCTCCCTTTTGTTGCTGTCTGCGTTTTCAAGAACCTTTATATATTGAACCTTGGAAGAAAGAGAAAGTGTCTCCCCAAGGAACAAAAGGCAAGGATAAGTTTAGTGCTCATTATCAAAGCTATGGCCTCCCTAAGCTCAGGGTGCTCCTCCACTCATGGAACCTACTGGGCACCCAAGCTCATGTGGCTAGCCTTCTCCGTGCTGCCCTGAGGGTTTGGACTCAGTTGACTGGCACAAAATGATGATAATCTGGCTATTGCTATGCATTATTCCCATCCAGGATTCTGGAGACTTCTACCAGCATTTATGAAGCTGCCTCAGGTTCACTTAGCACCTTGCAAGTTGAGTAAAACCTTTAGCCCTTCCCTGTTCTTGACGAATATATGACCATTAGCTCTCCTTTGAATAATCTAATTGGCAAATAGACTCTTCATTTACGGATGACAAATGACATTTCTGAAACCCCTAAAAAATGGTAATTTATGTAATGGCACGTCTATGTCTGGGAACCAAATTCATCCTTCATCTTGATTTTAATTTTTTCTATTTTTAAAAATAATTCTCACAAGAAATACCTTTTTTTCCCAGAAAATATGTCAAATCATGTCACTTCCTCTTCAAAACATGCCAGTGACTTTCCCATCCCACTCAGAACAAATTCAGACTGGTACTCACAGCCATAGGACTCTCTGTGGTGTGGAGACCTTTTCTGGGACCTGTGAGGAGCCCAACAACACTGAGCATGAGCAGACCTGCTGGCCTCCAGCTCTCGGCCCACGCACACTGCTCAGGCTCTGACCGGGACCTGTGGACCTATCTCCTTTTCCTGGTGCATCTGACCGGTGTTTCAGGTCAGCCTTTAAGCATTCTCCATACCTGATGACCACAGCAAGACTCTTCTCACTGAATTACTCTTGAAGCCGAATTGCTCTATATGTTTTTGTTGTTGTTAGGTGCCGTCAAGTTGGTATCCAACTCATAGTGACCCTCTGTACAACAGGGGAAACACTATTGTCAGTGCTTCTCTGCTGTTCATAGGGTTTTCAATGGCAGATTGGTTTTTTGGGAGGGTGTTGCCAGGTCCTTCTCCTGCTCTATATGAGAATCAGCAAACCCAATGGCTTCAACATTCCCACCTTGCTTCTGCTCTTTTTCTCTTATGGTGTGACCCAAGTTCTGATTTGCTTAATAGTTCTTTATCCTGCAAGGGTGTATTATGCTGTTAGGTCCCATCGAGTTGGATCCAACTCATACCTACATAGTGTACAAGGGAACGAAACACTATCTGACACTAAGCCATGTGCATGATCTTTTTTATATTTGAGCCCATTGGAACCACTGCATTTGTCATTTTGAGTAGTGTTCCATCAGCATCAGGAGGTCCCAGGGGCTCTACTCCCTTCCAGTGAAAGAACTCTACTTTGAGGGGGCAACAACTCTTCCCCAGATGTCTTTTGAATGCCTGCCAACCTGGGAGGCTCATTTTCTGGCACTATATCTGACAGTGTTTCTCTGCTATCCATATGTTTTTCAATGGCTAATTGTTTTGGGAGTGGGCTGTCAGGTCCTTCTCCCTAGTCTGTCTTAGTCTGGAAGCTGAAGCCTGTCAATCGTGGGTGGCCCTGCTGGTGTCAGAAATACCTGTGACATAGCTTTCAGCATCACAGCAACATACAAGCCCCCCGCTGCAGGACCAGCAGACAGACATTGTAGGGGGGTGCAAGGGTGTAGGGAAGTAGAAATAACTGATCTGGAGCTTGGCATGAAATTGGTGTGGAGCAAGGAAGGCCCAACTGCACCAAATATCCCTCTCCCCTTTTTGTCAACCTGCTCAGGTAAGGACTGCAATTTCTAGTCACTTTTACATCCAGGCGTAATAAATGTGATGATATTCTAGGCAGTGAAGTATGAGGAGAACTTGTACGTGATGTCTAGGAATGATTTGGGGGTTCAGAAAACATTACCTCAAAGTAAAGATCTCAGAAGCACTTTCTTTCTGACCCTCACCTGCCCTCCTAGCTTTCACGTTTCATTCTCCCCAGGCAAGTCATAGAAACCAAATCCATTTCCCCCCCAAACTATCCATAAACTCTAAACGTACTTTGCTAAATTTCCCTGCCTTTCTAAAGTGTACGAGTTTTCCATAAAGGAATTCTTTGCTCTACTTTGTTTGATAGTAGGTCATAAGACCTCCATTCTAAGACCGTGGTTGTTGTTGTTGAGAGGTGCTGTCCAGTTGTGTCCGACTCATAGCGACCCTCATAGGGTTTTCAATGGCTGATTGTTTCAGGATTGCCTTGGAGTGGATTGTCATATCCTTCTCCCATTCCAAGAAGGTACCTGCCCCATACTCAGAAGGAAGGAATGCTGTCCAGAGAGGCCAACAAGGACCTGAACAGACAGGCCTGGCTGGGTTTTCCAGTCTGGATCTATCATGATTAGCCACACTCTCTTTGTCCAATCATATTTCTGCATAGCTGTCTATGCTTCGTTGAATCTAAGCATAAAAATGACCCTGGATCTATTTGTTTTGAAGACTCCTATGTCAAGTAAAATCACAATTAAATGTATTTGTGTGCCTTTTTCTTGGATCAATCCCTTTATTTCTCCTATTTTTGGTAGAGTTCTTGCTGTGTGCTCTCTAAGGCCCTGAGTTCAATCCCCAGCCCTGCAAAAAGGGGAGAAGAACCTGGCAACCTACTCCCCAAATAATTCTGAAACAATCAGCCATTAAAACCCTATGAATAGCAGAGAAGCACTGGTATAGTTCTGGGAATGACAGAGTGTCAGGAGTATGTCTTTCTGTTATACCTAGGGCTGCTATGAGTTAGACCTAACTCCACAACACCTAACAACAACGACAACAACACTGTGAGTTTATTTCAAGGATCCTTCGGAAGGCAGAGGGAAATATTGCTTTGCTTATACACTATTCTGAGCTGGGGCTCAGCTCCGTGGGTGGTAGAACACTGCTCCACACTTTTGGAAAACCAGGATTTGACTCCCAGCACTGCACAAATAGGAGAGGGATGTGGCAGTCCACTCTTGAAAACAATCCCGAAACAATAAACCATTGAAAACCCCATCAGGGTCGATATTAGTCGGACCTGAGTTGATGGCACCTAACAACAACAATAAATGCACTACTCAAAAATATTTAGCTAGTTGTTCATCCTTGTCTTCTTCCTGCTGCAAATTGTGAACTTAAAAGTCACAAGTTACTCCTTAGGATGGAAGACCCTAAAGATAGACTGCCACTAGGTTTGGAGGTACTCAGGACCACAATGTAGGAGCTCTGTACTTTGCACTTCCATTGGAGGAAAGAGTAACACACTAATGCTTAATCCAAATAGGATCCTGAGTGACATAGCACTCAAAGAAATTTAATTTGGCTGAATAGTAGGGTATTGAAAAGTAAAGATGTCACGTTGAAGACAAAGGTGCACCTGACTCATGTCATGCTATTTTTAGTCACATCATATGGCTGTGAATGCTGGACATTGAACAAGAGAGATAGGAGAAGAATTGATGGTTTTTAATTATGGTGCTAGAGACAAATATTAGAGATACCATGGACTACCAAGAGAACCAACAGATCTATCCTAGAAGAAGTACAACCAGAGTGCTCTTTGGAAGCAAGGATGGCTAGAGTACGTCTTACGTATTTTGGACATGTAGTTGGGGGGGACCAACCCCTGGAGAAAGACATCATGTTTGAGAAAGTGGCAGGTCAGTGAAAAAAAGAAAGATCTCTAACTGCATGGATCGACAGTATCTGCAATAATGGGCTTAAATATAAATAAGATCTAAGATTATATGCCTAGCACAGAATCAATCAGGGAGTGTTTTGATCTGCTGTACACAGGGTCACTATGAGTCGGACTTAACTTGATAGCACCTAACAACAACAGCCCCATCATTCTCTGTGCCCTCAGCCTGTATCATCTTATTCTATTACTTATCACTGCTCAACCATGACACCTTTTTACTCATTGTGCATTTATCTATTGTCTGTTTCTTTCCTCTTCACCCCACCTACAGTATAAGCTCTACCAGAGCTGGATGACTGGTATATTCCTAGCACTCCAAAACAGGTACTCAATAATGTTAAATATGTAAATGAATGAATCAGCCATTGAAGCTTTACAAGAGATCTTGTGGGATGAATTATGAAAGACTTATCTGGTGCTACAACTATCACTTTTGCATTAGAAACACTTACTGGAGCCCATGCTTTGCTTTTTGATGCAAAGTGAAGCTCACAGATAAAACTAAGTGACTTCTCTGGTAGCAAAGTCCCACAATCATAAAAGGCTCAGTGGTCCTATTATTCTGCAGACCTCTGCTTGTTTCCACAGCTTGAAACTCCTAAAGGACATGCTGATTCTCAATCTGCATATCAAAGAGCAGCCCTTCTTTAGGAAGATGTTATCTTGAACTACAAATGGAAACTTGCACTCCAAGTAAAACTGAGGTTTGGAAAAGAAAGTACCTACCACCTAGTTTAGGCACCCTGAGACACTCTTGACAATTTAGGGGAGTGCTTTGATCTGCTGTACATAGGGGCACTATGAATCGGACTCGACTATGGCACCTAACAACAACAACAACAACAACAATGGCGATCAATAATTACCTTTACACTTGAAATAGGTTACACTGTTATTTTTTGAACATTGTCCTCAGCTAACAAAACTCCTGGAAGCATGCCATAAGGTTTGCTTGAGGTTTGCCTTGCTGTTGTTGTTGTTAGGTGCCATTGAGTCAAGTCATACTTATAGTGACCCTTATAGTGTTTTCAACGGCTGCCTATTGCACGATTCTTTTCAGGAGTGGACTGCCACACCCTTCTCCCATTTTTTCAGTGCTGGGCATCCAAACCAGGTCCTCAGAAAGTGCAGAGCAATGCTATACCAATATAAGGGGGTTTAAACTCTCCATTGTTTTAGGACTAAGGCCATAATCGAGACAGAAGCAAACAAAGCTCACTAGGAAATTCTGTTTTCTACTAGCAATATAGGGCTGGGATTTAGCTCAGTGGGTAGAGCACTGTGCTGCAGTCTCTGAGGTCCCGAGTTCAATTCCCAGAGCCACAAACATGGGAGAAGGAACTGGCAATCCACTCCCAAGGCAATCCCGAAACAGTCAGCCATTGAAAACCCTGTGAGGGTTGCCATGAGTTGGACACGACTCAATGGCACCTAACAACAACAACAACTAGCAATATAAAATTGTGATTCCAGTACAGCTTCCGATGAGTCAATCTGTCATATGATAGAGCCCTAGGACCTTGGTAAATGTTTCGCGTTATCCAAATGAGTAATGTAGGAGAAAACGAACAAAATCTTGGGCTCTACGGGACTTGAAGGCCACCGGGTAGAATGCATTCATTTGTACTTAAATAGAATAAGGCACAAAAAGATGGAACGGGCAGCCTAAGGTTAATCTGGTCAGGGAGGACCAACATGAGGACCCAGACCAGGAGGGTTCCTGCCTCTCCCTAGCACTGTCCCATGAGCTCCTGCATTCACATAGGATCCGGCCAGAGTCCTTGACGCTATGCTTAGTTCTATATACCCTTGAGATCAAAAATTGCCAAAAAGTTCTAAGGTCAACAGCTCCATGCTGGGGAAATTGGCTCAGGGTCTCCACACAAGCAATATGCTATTTTATCTACACGACACCTTTTTTCCTCCTCTGTATGACCTATTTCTCCTACCCCCTTGGCCTGCCTCAGGAGCCTTTTTCTGTGTTTCCTTAGGCTAACGATGGGTGACTATCTCTTTCAGCCATCAGTCTATGGTGTCAAGGATGAGGGAAAAGGTCAGATGTTGTAATATTCCCCAAATCAGCATTTAAGGTGATATTTTCTATCTGGAACACAACCTTGGGCTCTGACATAAAGTTTTAGTTTGACATACAACATGTTGTCATTGTTAAGTGCCATTGAGTCGGTATCTGACTCATAGCGACCCTCATAGGGTTTTCAATGGCTGACTGTTTCGGGATTGCCTTGGGAGTGGACTGCCAAGCCTTTCGCCCATTTTTACCATGCTGGGAATTGAACTCGGGACCTCAGAGACTGCAGAGCAGCGCTCTACCAACTGAGCTAAATCCCAGCGACATAGAACATAGTCTGAATGTAAAAGAAAATGCAGGAGTATGTGTTTGAGAAGAAGGGTGTGTGTGTGTGTGTGTGTGTGTGTGTGTGTGTGTATGTACACACATGCACACACAGGCTTAATACACTTAGTGTCTAAAACATAATCAAGAGCAGGGACATAAATCGAACAGTGACAGGATCAAACCTGGATAAGCTCTGTGTCCTTGTCAAACCAGGAAATGGGAATACAATCCATGGTTCTCTTCAACTTTTCACTCAATGATGAAAGTGAATCTCTCCCCCGCAGGTCTTCTAATTGCAAATAATGACTCAGCTCTTGTTCCATTGGGTTTAAGTGTACTGAAAAGTTCCATTTCCGTGAATGACCATGAAATTAGTAACTTGTATATATTCAGTAACATCCTTCCTCTCTGGGTCTAAAATTATTAGTAGTGAAACAACCATTAGCCCAAATAAGAGAAACATTTTCTTTGTTCTCCTGAGAAATCTTGGCTCAAACTGTTTTCAGCATGGTATCTCTCAGGAACTCTCAAAGATGAGCATGGAAAGCAAGGTTGAATCAATCACGCTCTCTACCCAACAAGCAGTGGATGGTGGGCTGCCAGAAGACTAATTTTAAAAAGTATCTACCAGGCTATGAGAGAGACCACGGAAACACTACACACAAAGCCACACGTGGGGGTCACCTATATGTGGGTCTAAAGAGAGAATCAACAGTCTAGATGATCCAGGGAAGGATTCTTGATCTGAATATTTCAGAATTGCCAGGCAAAGGGTGGGAAAAACCATTCTAGGAAGAAAGGAGAACCTACACAGTACAGGGAAGTGTGAAATGGCATGCCAGGTATTCAGAATGACAAGGATAGAAGTGTTGTTGTTGCTGTTGTTAGGTGCTGTCATGTCCGACTCATAGCGACCCTCATAGGGTTTTCAATGGCAGACTGTTTCAGGATTGCCTTGGGAGTGGATTGCCAGGCCTTTCTCCCATTTTTGCAGTGCTGGGAATTGAACTCGGGACCTCAGAGACTGCAGCACAGAGCTCTACCAACTGAGCTAAATCCCAGCCCTATAGAAGTGTAGAAAATATATATTGTCTTGTCTACATTTGGAATTGATGTAGCAGTTGTTACTGTTGTTGTTGTTAGATGGTGTCAAGTCGGGTATGACTCAGATTCCCTATGTACAGAAGATTGAAATACTCCCCAAATCTATGCCAGGCACATGATCTTTTATATGTTTAAGGTCATTGTTGTAGACATTATGTCAATCCATCTAATTGAGGATCCTCCTTTCTTTCATTGACCTGCCACTCTCCCAAACATGATGTCCTTCTCCAGGGATCGGTCCCTCCTGACTACATGTCCAAAATATATAAGATGCAGTCTAGCCATCCTTGCTTCCAAGGAGCATTCTGGTTGCACTTCTTCTAGGACAGATCTGTTGTTATTTTGGCAGTCCATGGTATATTCAATAGATGTCTCCAGCATCCTAACTGAAAACCAGTTGTTACTCCTCTGTCAAAACCTCCTGTGGACAAGGGTTCTCGTGAGAGTAAGTCCACAGTAACCAGCCCTATGTGGATAGGAGCACTGAACTCCATACCACATCCCTTACATAATTTAGAGGAAAGGCAAAATTTTGAAACAAAACACATCTACTCTTTGACAACCTAAGTAGCATAGAGCAAGTTAGAGTGGGTAAAGCAGTCTAACATGACGGCTTTGCACCATGAAGATTTCTGGACTTCAGGGTTTTGTTTTGTCTTTTCCATTTTCCAGCCCTGTCCTCATGTAGTGTGTTATCTGCCTTATTGAAGTTGATTTACTAGTAGGTCAGAGTTCCAACAGGAAGATGGGGAAGGGTGAAGAACAACACAAGAAAATTTGAAGCGCAAGATAGGTAAATCTCCGACATCTCCCTGTTCATTTCCCACTGGCTGGAAATCACATATGATGGACCACATGGCCATACCTGGCTGCCAAGAGGGTGGGATATATGCTCTCTTTGTACAGCTGCAGATCCAGAAAGAAAAGGGAAGTGGATTTAGGGAGGAAAGGGACCAGTCTGCAAACCCCTATACTACTGAAGTCAGTAGAAATACCTCCACCTAGGTAACCTGTAATCTTGGAAATGGATGCTTGTAATTCCTTTGCAAGGGGATGTATCCTATTGCTGTGCATTCAACTTATTATCTCTTGGATTTAAAGAATTTACTTAAATCTGTTGGCCTCTACTATAGAGATCCCCTTACTGACTAATTTGGTGAAGATATATATATATATATATATATATATACACACACAAACATACACACACACATACATACACACATATATATATACATACATATATTTATATGTGTATGTGTATATATATATATATATATATATGTATGTGTGTATATATATGTATGTATGTGTGTCCCTATGAATAGCAGAGAAGCACTGACAATAGTGTTTTGCCTGTTTGCCTGTTTGCCTGTTGTACATAGGGTCGCTATGAGTCAGATACCAACTCGATGGCACCTAACAACTATATATACATACATATATATATAAAATATACATATATATACACATATACATATATATACATATATATAAACTACATATATATATAAAATACATATATATACATATATATATAAAATATACATATATATACACATATACATATATATACATATATATAAACTACATATATATAGACTACATATATATACATATATATATAAAATATACATATATATACACATATACATATATATACATATATATAAACTACATATATATAAAATACATATACACACACACATATATATATTATATATATATATATATATATATATATATATATATATACACACTACCATCTTCTCGAACCTCTCTCACCTTGACCCCTTTAGTGCTTCAAATGCTGTATTATCCCAGATCTCTTCAAGTTCTGCACCCATGTGTCAATGCTCTTTCTGGCTCCTCCTCTCCCCTCTACCCTGAGCTTGCCTCTTGTCCTTGGCCACCTGGTTAGAAGACATGCCCTTTGCATTAGTATCATTCCTTACTTCATCAATGACTACTTCTAATTCTTTGTCCTTAGGTGGACATTCCCAGCCTATGACCTTAGGAATCCCCATTCATTTATAAGTACTTCCTCCAGATTTCATCAAGATTTAAAATTCCATAGGTCTAAAACTGAGTTGCCTGCCACCCTAGCCCTGTGGCATCTGATTCCGTCAGATCTCAGAAGCTAAGCAGGGTCAGGCCTGGTTAGTACCTGGATGGGAGGCCGCCTGGGAACACCAGGTGCTGTAGGCTTGGGAGAAGGACCTGGCAACTCACTCCCAAAAATCAATCTGCCATCGAAAACCCTATGAACAGCAGAGAACCAGTGACAAAAGTGTTTTACCTGTTGTACATAGGGTCGCTATGAGTCAGATACCAACTCGATGGCACCTAACAACAACAACAAAACTGAGCTGATACTATCTATCCTCTTCCTCAATTCTTGCCTCCTCTTTTATTCCTTGAATGTTTCTTCCCAAGGCTCTGGAACCACTTATTTCTCTTATCATTTTATTTATTACCATCCTCTACT
>VMDO01020280.1:0-37864 GCA_007922755.1 Pedetes capensis | reverse complement strand
CTTGCCTAATCACAACCATCACCGGTGCACTTGTTATTCTGATACAACCATCACCGGTGCACTTGTTATTCTGATATAACCATCACCGGTGCACTTGTTATTCTGATATGCTCTGAATCGCGAGATTACCTTCTGAATGTTATCTCAACTGCAGGTTACGCCTGCCTGTTGCCTGGGGCTCCTTTGTCCCCAACACCCAAAAATAGAAATACCACATGTCTGACTCATATGTGGGAGCTGAATCAAAAATTAAAAGAAGGAAAATATCCTATATGGAAGTCTAATAATGCGGAAGAACATAATAAAAAGCTAAAGTCAACTTAGCAGAGAAAGGACAACTTGGGAAGTTCAAAAGAAGGAGTGAGGGATCTAGCAAAAGGAAGAAATCCTGGGAGAGAAGAGGAGAAGAGGAATAAGGAAAAGTGAGGAATGGGCGAGGGAGTGATCTTAGGATGAATAGCCCAACTATAACAGTTCTGGGAATAATTATAATAACACCAAAAATACCATACAATGGTAATAATATTGATGGGCTAGAAAATTCAGGTAATAGTACTGACAATGTAAAAACATAGTTCACTACAGGAAAAGTTTTGATCATAAACATAATTGGGATCCAAGGATATATAGAAAAATATTACCACAAAAAGACATGCAAATGGAAGAGTGGTTTTTGGTGGGGGGTGGGATGGGGAGAGGAAGTGCACAAGAGGGTAAGGGGGAACTTATCTGTGCAATGTACAACAAAATGCATACATAGAAATGTCACATGAAATGCATGTCAGAATGAAACACATTAAGTTGTACATTAAAAATTTCCAATAAAAAAAAGAAATGAAGAATCCATGATTTTCAGCATGAATGACACTCTGATTCCCCCAAGGCACAGGCTGACAGGTGGGGTTAGTCAAATAGGAAGTGATTCATTTTCTCCCAGGGCAATTGTGCTTTCCTCCCATAATGTTGTTCAATTCCTCCTCACCCTGATGGACAAACTTCCCATGTCTGCAGTATCTACTTTGCCATTCCAACACATGTCCAAGTACAACTCTCACATAAGACTTTACCACCTCTTCAGGGAAAAAAAAAATCCTATGAAATTCTTGGATTCAAACTCTTAAGTCTCAGAATTTGAATTTGAATTCTGAGACCTAACAATTCAAATCCAACTTTGTTTGGGAATCCAAGCTGCACTATTTTCTGCCATAAATCCAGCCACCAGGGGGTGCCATGAGTTGCCCCACATACCTGTCTTTCTCAAGACTGTGTTCAAAGAAGTAACATGGGTGCTCCATCCCTTAGCCTGTTACTCAAGTCCCATTGGCATGATGGATAATGCTCCCACAGGATGGTGGGCTACCTTAGTAGGATGCTCTCTTTACTCCTCCAGTCCCTGAACAGGAACATACTTGCCATTGTTTCAGGTTTTGTATTCACCTCTTGCCCCATATTCAATCCCAAACTTTTTGGCCATGGGTAGAGTTCAAGAGACAAAAATAAGATGATCAGTTGAACCCAAAGGCACTAGGATCATCTCATATCATATGAAAAATCCTCTCATTTTTGTAAAGTGTCCTAGCCCAATGTAATAATTCTTCCCTTCTGCACAAGATTCTCCACTAAAAAACTGCTCTGAAGTGATGCATGACATTTGAAGCATTGCATTGCCTTCATAATTCAGTAGCTCCATAGGGACATCACCCATATATCTGTCAATTTGCTGCACTGTGGGGACTTGTGTGTTGTGATGAGGCTGAAAGCTATGCCACCAGTGTCTGGGATACCAGTAGGGTCACCCATGGTGGACAAATTTCAGCTGAGCTTCCAGACTAAGACAGACTAGGGAGTACACACTGGCGAACCACTCCTGAAACAACTAGCCATTGAAAACCCTATGGATAGCAAAGAAACACTGTCAGATATAGTGTCAGAAAATGAGCCCCCCAGTTTGAAAGACACTCAAAAGACTACTGGGGAAGAGTTGCCTCCTCAAAGTAGAGTCCACCTTGATGACAGAAATGGAGTAAAGCCCCAGGGACCTCCATTTGCTGATATGGGATGACTCAAAATAAGGAAAAACAACAGTCAATATCCATTAATAATTGGAACATGGAATGTATGTAGTATGAATCTAGGAAAATTAGAAATCATTAAAAGAGAAATGAAGTACATAAATATTGACATTCTAGGCATCAGTGAGCTAAAATGGACTGGCATGGGCCATTTTGACTCAGATAACCATATGGTCTATTATACTAGGAATGACAAACTAAAAAGAAATGAGGTTGCATCCATTATCAAAAAAGACATCTCAAGATCTGTCCTGAAGTACAATGTTGTCAGTGATAGAATAATATCCATATGTCTACAAGAAAGGCCAGTTAATATGACTATTATTCAAATTTATGCACCCACCACTAAGGTCACAAATGAAGAAAGGGAAGATTTCTACCAGCTTCTGCACTCTGAAACAGACCAGAAATGCAATCAGGATGTACTGATAATTACTGGTGACTGGAATGCAAAGGTTGGAAACAAACAAGGCTTAGTAGTTGGAAAATATGGCCTTGGTGAAAGAAATGATACTAGAGATTGCATGATAAATTCTGTCAGACCAATGACTTTTCATTACAAATACATTTTTCCACCAACATAAACAGTAACTATACACATGGACTTCACCAGATGGAACACATAGGAACCAAATTGACTACATCTGTGGAAGAAACAATGGAAGAGCTCTATATCAAAAGTCATAACAAGGCCAGGTGCTGATAGTGGATCACACCATCAACTTCTCATATGCAAGTTCAAACTGAAGCTGAAGAAAATTAGAACAAGTGTACAAGAGCCAAGGTATGACCTTGAGTACATCCTATCTGAGTTCAGCAAAAACCTCAGGAACAGGTTTAATGCATTAGACACAAATGATAGAGAACAAATGAGTTGGGGCATGACATAAAAAAATCATTCAAGAAGAAAGCAAAAGGTTATTAAAAAGATAAGAAAAAAAAATAACATGTCAAAACAGATCTTGGACCTTGCCCTTGAATGTCAAGCAGCTAAAGTAAAAGGAAAACATGACAAAGTTAAGGATCTAAACAGAAAATTTCAGAAGGCAGCTCAAGAAGACAAAAATAAATATTATAATGACATGTGCAAGGAGCTGGAGGCAGAAAACCAAAAGCGAAGAACACACATACTGTGTTTCTCAAGCTTAAGGAAGTGAAGAAAAAATTTAAGCCTCAACTGGCAATAGTGAAAGATTGTATAAGGAAAATATTAAATAATGCAGGAAATATCAAAAGAAGATGGAAGGAATACACAGAGTCATTATACAAAAAAAAATTGGTAGATGAGCAACCATTTCAAGAGGTTACATATGAAGAGGAACCAATGGCATTGAAGGATGAAGTGGAAGCCACCTTGAAAGAACTGGTGAAACACAAGGCTCCGGAAATTGATGGGATACCAATAGAGATGTTTCAACAAACAGATGCAGCACTGGAGGTGTTAACATGTTTATGCCAACAGATTTGGAAAACAGCTACCTGGGTCAACTGACTGGAAGAGATCCATATTTGTGACTATTCCCAAAAAAGGGGATCAAATTGAATGAGGAAACTATCGGACAATATCATTAATATCACACACAAGCAAAGTTTTACTAATGATCATTCAAAAGCAATTGCAGCAGTATATAGACAGGGAATTACCAGAAAATCAAGAAGGATTCAGAAGGGGCAGGGAACCAGGGACATTATTGCTGATGTCAGGTGGATATTAGCTGAAAGCAGAGAATATCAAAAAAGATGTCTATCTATGTTTTATTGACTATATGAAGGCATTTGACTGTGTGGATCATAACAAATTATGGATAATGCTTCAGGAAATGGGAATACCAGAGCATTTAATTGTACTCATGAGGAATCTTTACATGAACCAGGAGGCACTTGTTCAAATAGAACAAGGAAACACAGCCTGGCTTAAAGTTGAGAAAGTGTGCATTGGGGCTGTGTACTTTCACCTTATCTCTTCAATTTATATGCTGAGCAAATAATCAGAGAAGCTGAACTTTATGAGGAGGAACATGCCATCAGGATTGGAGGAAGACTCATTAATTACCTGCATTATGTAGATGACACAACTCTCCTTGCTGAAAGTGAAGAGGATTTAAAACATTCACTGATGAAGATCAAAGATCATAGCCTTCAGTATGGGTTGCGACTAAACATCAACAAAACAAAAATCCTTATGACTGGGTCGGTATGCAATTTCACAGTAAATGGAGAAAAGATTGAGGTTATCCAAGATTTTGCTTTGCTTGACTCTATAATCAACACCCATGGAAGCAGCAGTCAAGAAATCAAAAGACGCATTGCTCTAAGAAAAGCTGTGGCAAAAGATCCCTTTAGAGTATTGAAAAGCAAAGATGTCACATTGAAGATGAAGGTGTGCCTGACTCATGGTATTTTCAGTCATGTCATATGGTTGTGAAAGCTAGACATTAAGCAAGGGAGACAGGAAAAGAATTGATGCTTTTGAATTATGGTGCTGGAGACATCTATTGAATATACCATGGACTGCCAAAAGAACCAACAGATCTGTCCCAGACAAAGTGCAACCAGAGTGCTCCTTGGAAGCAAGAATGGCCAGACTGAGTCTTACATATTTCAGACATGTAGTCAGGAGAGATCAATCCCTGGAGAAAGACATCATGGTTTGGAGAGTGGCAGGTCAAAGAAGGAAAGGAAAACTCTCTACCAGATGGACTGGCACAGTGTCTGCAACAATGGGCTTAAACATAAATAAGATCCTTTGCCTGGCACAGAATCAGGATCTGCTCTACATATGGTTACTATGAGTCAGACTCAACTAAACAGAACCTAACAACAACAACAACAAGCAGGGATGATGTTGCCCTTTTTTGCAACAAAGTAACTGTGGGGAGGGGATTTTCTCACAGCCACATTTGGCTGCCAGATATTACCATCTGGATCCGCAGAGTAAGGAAAACAGGAAAATCTCAAAACATTGTCCTCTGCACTGATAGGCATTGCATGGTTGGCTCTCTTGTACCCATTTCAGAAATTTCCCAATTTGCAATACCTATATAATTTGGAGTGACTGAAAGTAATTCCAAGGGAGCGCAGATATATTTAAGCCAATTAACACAATTCTATTCCCTCTGTCAATTGTTAGGTCAAGAATGGAATTTCTAAGAAATGTGGGTCAGTAAGAGGACTGGTTTGCTAGGCATATCTTTTAAAAATGCTAATTCCCTTTTAAGCAAAAATAAAACAAAACACCACCAGACAACTAGTCTAGTAACCCAAGTGGAAGTGTTTAGTACAGTAAGAGTTCACTTTCCTTAAAATGCTCTTGCCGCACAATGAGTAGCCACAGTCCATGACTACAGCCTAGGATCCAGGGTTTCCCGAAGGCAGATGAGGAGTCGGCAGTGGGTAACAGAAACACAGCAGCTCAGGGGCAATGTGGATTTGTTCCATTTATTGTTTGGATAGCTCATTTTTTATACAGTCTTTTTAGGCTTAGGTCATGCAAGTAGTAAGAATACGTGCAGTTTTACATACACCTGGCAGTCATAATAGTAGTGGAGGGTCAGGCTCACCAGAACAGCAGCCTTTACTCTTTTTCTCTAGCTGGGAACCAAGGTCTGCCTTTAGATAGATAAGTACCTCCATGCTAAATTGTCAAGGAGGCTTTTGTACTGTGGGAACAGGCCTATGTATATTTTTTGATGGTTTTATTATTTAATTATTTATACATGTGTCACCCCACTGAGTCCACACTATGAAAAATGGATATTTTAACTTATTAGATTATTTTGCTTATTGGAGGGCTGCTGGTACAAAAACTTTAGTCTGTGTTGGCTCAAGGAGTTCATGTTGTTGGCAGTCATTCAAGAATTTTTTGTTGCAGGCTTGTTAGGGAGTTTTCTTAACTCCTTCTCTGAATTAGCACTGCTCACAGAATCAGAGGATTATATATTTACATCTACTATTTGTTTTTCATTAACTTTCCCAGAAATCCACAATATGAATGCTCACAGAATTAGAAGATTATATATTTATATTCACTATTTGTTTTTCATTAATTTTCCCAGAAATCCACAATATGAAGAAAATAGTGACCAATTCAAATTTAGGAAAAAGAAAAGATGAGATTCCAAGTTCTTTTCCATGAAGAGACCTTCTTTTGGAGGTACTCTTCACCTTTCGGTCAACTTTCCCTCTGAAGGCTTTGAGTTACTTTTCCCCTTTCAGTGGACGTTCCCTCTGATGCCCTTTTAAAGGTACCCTTCCTCATGTGGGGACTGTTTACCCATCATGAGTGGAAATGGACCTGACAATGAGTAGAAATCATCTATATTCTCTTTTATTAATTTGGTAATTAACTTATCATTTATCATATTTTCATATGTTAATAGCCCATGATGTCTTGGCAGTAACACAAAGCAACTGATACTTGGCATCCATAATAGCACAAGTTAGAAACTTAAGTCTGAGGCCTAGCTTCTTTCTTACTTTGTATGTTTGTTGAGGGTCAGGATGCTGGGGATTGAACCACATGCTAGGCAAGTGCTCTACTACTGGGCTATACTCCTGGCCTCTGGCATTTTTTGAGAGACAGAAATTAATTTCTGGGAATCTAGGGACAAGTATTGCACACAAAAATAATTACATTTATTTAACCAACTACAAAATGAGAATAAAGTTACCCATGTTTTTCAACAGGTAATAACCAAATAAAAAGATGAAAATATTAGGCCACAAACATATTGTCAAAAGATTCAATGATTTGATCAAATGTTCCTTTCCGAGTTTGTTCAAAGTGGCCATTGTGTTTGGTCTCTACAGAAAGCAATCATTCGTATATTGCTTGTGAATATAAAGGTGGCTTACATGTACTTAGTCCTTAATCCAACAAATACTAGTTATACTGATGCATAAGATAGAATGAAGAGAGGATTGTTGTTGTTAGGTAAGCTGGGGCTGACTCATAGTGACCCTCACAGGGTTTTCAATGGATGATTGTTTCAGTATTTCTTCAAGAGTGGATTGCCACATCCTTCTCCTGTTTGTTCAGTGCTGAGAATCAAACCCAAGTCCTCAGGGAGCACATAGCAGCTCTCTACCAACTGAGCTAAACCTCGGCCCTGAACAGAGGATGGCAAAGACTAAACAGAACTGTGCTACATCTGATATCATACTTTAGTTTTAACGAAATTGTTGTACTTGAATTTTGTCATTGAAAATCTAAACATTTCTAATAGCATATTTGATTTCTAAATCTCCAAATGGATGAATAAAATATATAACATACTCTAAGTTTCTTAGTGTTTCATGCAATTCTTGGGCTCCAATAATCAGCTCTGATACAATACTCATAAGAAATTTTTTTCATGGAAATTTGAAATAGAAATATCCAACATATTTTGTGTTTAATATGCGCTTAATGCTGAGCTTTTCATTTTATCTATACAATCCCATTTTAATTCATTAAACTAAGTGAATCTATGGGGATTTAAAAATAAAAAGGAAAGAGATTTCAGTCCAATGTCATGGAATTGCCAAGTATTAACTATACAACTTTCATGAAGCTCATATTCAGCTTGTTTAAATAGGAATTCTCATGTTTTAAACCTAATATCATATATATTACTGCAACTTTTCATTTTGTGCAAGTATTATATTGGTCACACAGGCAAATTTTGCTGTTGTTGTTCTGTGCCATAGAGTCAATATTCAACTCATAGCAATCCTTCCTACAACAGAAGAAACACTATTGTCAGGGCTTCTTTGATATTCATAGGGTTTTCAATGGCTAATTGTTATTTTGGGGTGGGTTGCCAGATCCTTCTCCCAAAGACAAATTTTAGGGAAATTTAATTCTTTCCATTATATCTCTCCTTCAGAAATAGGAAACATATATATAAAAGGCTATTTGCTTACATAGGGCTGGGATATAGCTCAGTTGGTAGAGCACCGCTCTGCAGTCTCTGAGGTCCCGAGTTCAATTCCCAGTACTGCAAAAAATGGGAGAAGGGCATGGCAATCCACTCCCAAGGCAATCCCAAAACAATCGGCCATTGAAAACCCTAAAAGGGTCACTATGAGTTGGACATGACTTGATGGCACCTAACAACAACAACAATTTGCTTACATATTTAATAAGCATGTGTGTATGTGTCTTGAACAAGAATGCGGGGGTATAAGAGATGGGAAAGATTATATTTAGCCCCTTCACATCAAGTCATCCTGTAACTAATTTTGCAATGATACTATTAGATTAAAAATAATAGGAATGAAGAGGAATTATTGATATAACAATCCTCCACTGTTGATCTTTTAACTTGATCTCTGTTATTGGATTTCTATAATCTTCATTTTTAGGACAGCAAAGTACATACACAAAAATATAAATGTATTTCCTTCTGGTCCCTCAGTTTTTAAATACTATTGCTTGTCTTTAAGAAAGTATTAAAAATGTAAGTGGGTCCAAAGTGCAAGTACTTTCAAGTGAATTTTGACTTGAAAACACATTACTTTTGTGACTGTAATGAGGTTATTTAATAGACTAAGTCCTAGCTTTCTAAAAGTTACAGTAGTATTCCTTATAAATTAGGGAGTATTATTTGGTACAATAATGTAAAGGGCTTATGATTTATGTGATCCAAATTTAATATTTTAATATACTCTGTACTCATTACTAAAAGATTCTGCTTGAATCAGAAAACAGTGTTTTCAAGGTACATAACTTTTTATTTCTTTTGTTCTTTTTTTTTTCTTTTTCCTAGATAAAAAGAATCTGCCAATGAACATCTCTACAGAGGTCAATTGTTCCTGTTTTAGCTACTGTTTAAGGTAGTCCTGTTTAAGCTACTACTGAATCCCACAATGGTTAATCATGAGATTAAACATTTCATTTACAAAAAAAAAAAAAAAAAAAAAGACTACCTATGTGGCACTGCAGCCATAGCACTGTGGTGTCTGATCCATCAGATCTCAGAAGCTAAACAGGGTTGGGCCTGGCTAGTACTTAAAGGGGAGACTGCATGGGAACACCAGGTGCTTTAGGCTTGGGAGGAGGACCAGGCAACCCACTCCCAAAAATCAATCCACCATTGAAAACCCTATGAATAGCAGTGAAGCACTGACAATAGTGTTTCATCTGTTGCATGTAGGCTTGCTATGAGTCATACACCTAACAACAATCTATGTGGTAGTATACATGCAGTTTTCAGCCAAGGGCAATTGTAACCTCCACCTCCATGTCTAGAAACAATTGTCGATCTCTGAATACATTTTAGGTCTTTGCAGCTGCTAGGACAGTAAGGACTACTCATTTCTAATGGATAGTGGTTGAGAATAGTGCAAGATTCCTCTGATGCACAGTCAACTTCCCATAACAATTACCCTATCCAAAATGTCAATAGTGCATGACATGTAAAACCCTACACTTTACTGATCATGTTAAGCGTAGTGAGATCCTTGATGTTGTTCCTGGTGTCAAGGACCCTGTAAACTATTAAGAAAGAAAATCTGTTCACTTCATACTTAGAGGATCTAAGACAATAAGTGGAAATAGCTAACTTCTGTTATAGGGTATGGATCACACAGTGCCTTCAATATATCATTTCATTTAATCAGGAAGGTAGATACTGTTATGCCTCACATTTTTAAATAAAGAAATAGATTTAGCAGAGTTACAGAATTTCCTACATTGTCTTGACTTGAGAGACAAAGCATAATCATCATAATCAGATATAATCTGTGGTGAAAGAAATTTATTGGGCTGAAGCTTTAATAAAATTCTGTTGCTTTAAATACATAACAATGTCAAATCAAAAGGAGGGAAAACCATAAATACATTCAATCTTCCTTACTCATGAATTCCATATGTACCAATCATCCTATTTGCTAAAATTTATTTATAACCACCAAAACCAATACTCATAGTGCTTTCTTTTATAGCCATTTGTGGACATGTACAAAAGAGCAAAAATAGTTTAATTACTCTATGTAAACTACTCTGGGAGATGTTGAACAAGTTAATGTTCTCCCTTCCTGTTTCTGCTCTTATATAACAAACAAGTGTCATTGGTGGGGTATTTAGTGCTATATGTATATTTTAGATTTTTGTCATTTTTATTGCTGATTTCACAGTGTAAATGGTCCCCACACACATAGTGCTAAAGATTTGCCTAGTGTTCCTAAGTACAAGAAGCTGTGATGGGTCATATGGAGAAAATATTTGTATTACATAAGGTTTGGTTAGGTATAAGTGTGGTGCTAATGAGTGTAAGGTCACTAATAATCAGCCAACAGTATATATTAATTGAAATATCTTTAAACAGGAACATATATTGAAAGGGTTATGTATTAAGTGCCTGCAGCTGTACCACTGTGGCATCCAATCCTATCAGATCTTGGAAGCTAAGCAATGTTGGCCATGGTTAGCACTGGGATGGGAGTCCACCTGGGAACATCAGGTGCCATAGGCCTGGAAGAAGGGCCTGGCAACCCACTCCCAAAAAACAAGTAGCCATTGAAAACCCTCTAACAGAGAAGCACTAACAATACTATTTCACCTCTTGTATGCAGGGTTCCTATGAGTCAGACATTGACTCAGCAGCACCTAACAACAACATGTATTAAGCAATTGATAAAAATACTATTACCAGACATCCATTAGCACCTAATCCTGCATCTCCCCAAGGAGCAATTGTTCAGTATTTGCTAATTCATTGTTTGATTTGAGTTTATAGCACATTTACTACAACAAATAAAGAGAATTGACTGTAGATACATCCAGAAGCAGATAAGATTTCCTATAGATCCAGATAAGAATAAGCACAAACTGTGTCATACCTTAACTCTCTTTCTGTTGGGCCCTAAATGCAAAGGTAGGCATGGCTAGGCACTTCCCTTTACTGGGCTCATGGAGAAAATTCTTCTACATGTGAAACGGGAAGGCAAGACAGAATATTCAGTGCACAGGATGGAAGAGAAAAAATATTCTCCAAGATAAGAGATGAGGAATGTTCAGAATCATGGCTCTGAAGACTGAAAGTGTACTCCTATTATGGAGCAGAATGAATAAAAAGAAAACCAAACCTAGCTACAAGGTGTAATCAAAACATTGGTCAAACTGCTGCCAAGTATCATCCAATGGAAAGGCAAGGGACATTCACATGGGAGGTGGCACACTGAGCTTTCATAACAGTGTGTGACAAGTGGTACAGTGAGTTGAGAATGAGCTACCATTGAGAGTGGCTTGAGAAATGGACAAATGGTTTCATCCTCCATCGTGACAATGTTCCATGTCACACATTGCTTCTGGTACAGAAATTTCTGTCAAATAAAAGCATTGTGGTGTGTTCTCATCCACCTTATTCACCAGATCTGGCATCATGTGGCTTCTAGCTCTTCTACAATGTCAAAATGACCATGAAAGGTAAGTGTTTTAAATGGGAAAGCCAGAACAGCACAACTGTTCTCACTGGGAAAGCCAGAACAGTACAACTAAAGACACTCTCTAAAGAGGACTTCCAGAACTCATTCACATAGTCTCAAGAGTGATGGAATAGGTGTATTTGAGGCCTGAGGGATTATTTTGAGGGGAATCAAAGGCAATGTGTCTTTTACTGCATAATTTTTTAAATTAAATATTCACCATACTTTTTGAAAGACATCTTAAAACACACCACAAAGGAAAACAGATTACCTTCCAAAGAACAAGTGGATTATCCTATTATGAATATATGGAAAAAATACTCAACAAAATACAAGCAAACCAAATCAAGCAACACATAAAAAGGATTAAACACCATGACCAAGTAAGATTTATATCAGGAATTTGAGGTTAGTCCAACATGTGAAAAATTAGCATCATAAGCTATGCCATTAGTATACAGGACAAAAATCATATTATCTTCTCAAAAGGAGCAGAAGGCTTTGATAAAAATCAATGTCCTTTAAGAATGGAACCTGGCATAGAAAACTATTCTTTCCTTTCATAGCATATTTCTTCTATTTGCCTACAAAATATTTTTCAGGAAAATGGTAATAAATAAATTTAATAACTATTGATGATCTGAAAAACCTTATTTCTCTTACATAATTTATTGTTCATGATCTTATAAGTGTGATACACATTATCACAGGCCACAGATGAAGGAATAGGCCTAAAGAGTTTAAGTAACTAGCCGGGCATGGTGGCGCATGCCTGTAATCCCAGCAGCTGGGGAGGCGGAGGCAGGAGGATCGCAAGTTCGAGACCAGAGGAAGTCTGTGTAACTTAGCAAGACCCTGTCTCAAAAAAAAAAAAGTAAAAAAATGGGCTGAGCGTGCAGCTCAGTGGTCCAGTACTTGCAGAGCATGCAAGCGCAAGGCCTTGGGTTCAACCCCCAGTAGTGCAAATAAATAAATAAATAAATAAATAAATAAATAAAAAGAGTTTAAGTTACTGAAAAAAGTTTCATAGCTGGTGTAGATGGTGACAGCATATGCCAAAGGTATTCTGATGGCAAGACATTTGATTTTTATCCTTATGCTTCTTTTTGCTGAAAATCAAGAGGTCTATACATTTGATCTTATTATATACAAAATAGACTTTAAGGAAACATTGTGTGTCCAACAGCCTCACTGAAGGGGATATGGCAAAGAAAATATTTCCTCAGCTTTAATATTTATTTTCTCTCCAACATTTGACTATTGATGCAGGAAAATGTGAAAATAAATTCTATAAATCAAAGGTAGTCAGACATCGTTTACTAACAGTAACAGCCCCTACTTATCTAAACTTAAAAGTAGGTTTCATACTGGGTGCCATGATGCACACCTATAATCCCATCAATTTAGGAGGCTGAGGCAGGAACATCATGAGTTCCAAGCCAGAGACAGCCTATGCAACTTAGTGAGACTTTGTCATAAATTTAAAAATGTTAAAAAGGGGCTGGATCCTACAATAATGCAAAAAATAAAAAATAAGAAAGATTTCACTGCTTCACAAAGAGAATCACAGAAAACAAGGAATTTCAGCCATTTATATACATTTGTTTCCACAAAAATTTCCATGCCCTTGTCAGATCTCCCTAAGTCTTTGTACAGGATACTACATAGGTAGAAACGTTTATCTCTAATGCTTAATTTTTCTACTTCATTTGTATATAATTCATAGGCTTATAAAGCCATCATGTCATATTATTATTCAGGATTTCCTAATGATAGAACAGTTCTCTAAGACAGGTGAAAGTTTATTGAATTTTTCACATGAATACAATAGTATAATCAAGCAAAATATAGGACTATTCTATCCATAAGGACATAGGACTTTGTACTACTAATTTGTTGATTTGTAACAAATACTTAAATCCATGTCCACAGTTTAGAGAACTAACCATGTTAGGATTGGAGATTTTTACAACAA
The DNA here is from genome assembly GCA_007922755.1 of Pedetes capensis. Taxonomy (NCBI): domain Eukaryota; kingdom Metazoa; phylum Chordata; class Mammalia; order Rodentia; family Pedetidae; genus Pedetes; species Pedetes capensis. Next base: position 24,409 of record VMDO01020280.1, on the reverse strand, counting down.
CCATAGGCATCTGACCTGCAGCTGTACCACTGTGGCATCTGATCCTGTCAGATCTTGGAAGCTAAGTAGGGTCGGACCTGGTTAGTACTTGCGTGGAAGACTGCCTGGGAATGTCAGGTGCTATAGGCCTTGGAGAAGGACCTGGCAAGCCACTCCCAAAAAAACCAATCAGCCATTGAAAACCCTATGAATAGTAGAGAAGCACTAGCAATAGTCTTTCACCTATTGTATACAGGGTTGCTATGAGTTGGATACGAAATTGACAGCCCCCAGCAATAACATAGGCATCTAATAGCAGAACCAATATACTCTCTAAATTAAAGTCAATATAATTATGTGAATTACCACAATACATCCCCATCATTATAAGAAAATGTTTTACACCTAGGATAGAAAAATAGGCTAAGCCATGAAAAAAAACAACCAAGCAACAAATATGGTTTATATTTAAAGGCACATTTTGATGATTCTTTAAAATGCTATCTAACACCTGTGATAAATGCACGTTCATTACGAGTATTTCAATGAAATTCTTAGTTGCTAGGTACAAATTATCAGTATGGAATGTATTTTGGAATTGGACTTTAAAGGAATATACAAAAGATTTTTAAAAAGCAAGCATTTGTATGCTATGTACAATACAAACCTCAAAGTTCCAGGTGGAGATACTTATAAGTGCCTAAAAATCCATGTGGAAACCACAAAGTATAAACCACAAACAGTAAAAAAGATAATTTAGGCAATTTCATTTGTGTCTTTTTGTATACAACTTTAGTGCTCCTACCCCTCACATATATATTTATTCATGCTTTGAATCATTCAAACATCATTCACCCAATATGTACGGGTGCTTGCTACATGCCAAGATCTTAAAATAGGAAGGCTGAGCAGCCAACAAGATATAATTGTGCATCCAAACATCTCAGAATCTCAAGGGCACATAGGCAAGCAATCAATATGAAGTGTACACCTGAAGTTCTCTTTTAGGGAAAGCAGGATGTGGACACAGAGGATGATCAACTAACCTGGGTTTCAGAAATGCATCCTATGGAGATGTCCTTAAGGTCCTCAAGGTGAGACAAATGGGAGAACCGGTGGCGAGAGAGCATGGATAAAAGAATAGGGAGCCATCTTGACTTTGCCGACTTCAATGAGATGAAATGCACCTGGAAAGAAAACAGCACTGTGTTACCTTCTGTTCTTTGCACAGGAGGCTGAAATACCTCTCTGCCAAGCAGTGCTGAACTTCTGGAACATTCAACTAGACAGGAAATTTGGGACATTTTATTATCCATATAAGATAGAAGATTCCAGGGGTTAGGTCAGTGGTAGTGATTGTTTAGCATTTCAAGGATCTGGGTTCCATTCCCTGAATCAAAACAAAAAAAAGAACAAAGGAAGAAAAAAATTGTGATTCCACAAGTGAGCACAATATGCATTCTTAAGGCATTCCAAAGAAGTCTATTAACACCCAGGTTTCTCTAATTCACAGAATTACATCTTCTCCCACGTGTCTAAAAAGGAAGAGTTTTTCATTTTCATCTATTTATTTATTTATTTATTTATTTATTAGTTAATTGCTTTGTTTTTCAGTACTATGGGATGAGTCTGGGCCTGGCACATGCTAGACAAGTGCTTCACCACTGAGCTGCACCTGCAGCCTCATATTATTATTTTTTTTAATCTTGAAACAGGGTCCCACTAACTTGTGTGGGCTGCCTCTGGCCTTAAAATCACCATTCTCTTAGTTCCTGAATTGATCCTCACTGGGATCACAGATATGCACCACAATGCCTTGCTTAGCAAGAAAGTTTTGATGTTTGTCTTTTCCAAGGCTATCTTTTGTTCTGTCTTTTTTCCCAAGGGAAAAAGCAATAGCAACAAGCCAAAACCACCATACATCTCAAAAGAAAATTAAATAAATAAAACCTCCACTGATTTTCTGGCCATTCATCTCATATTTCCTAGGGCAAGGATTAACGTTGGTGGATCTCAGCTTTACCAACTCTTTCTTGAGGAGGGAGGAGGGCCAGTTCTGTTAATCTAGGATTTTGGGATGTATACCCTGTTTTCTGCTCAGTATCACCCCACCCTTCATTTAAATTCTTAATAGTTATTCAACATGGGGCCATGAATTTCCATTTTGCATTGTTGTTGTTGTTGTTGTTAGGTGCCGTTGAGTCGGTATCCGACTCATAGCGACCCTCTGTACAACAGGGGAAATGCTATTGTCAGTGCTTCTCTGCTGTTCATAGGGTTTTCAATGGCAGATTGATTTTTTGGGAGGGGGTTTCCAGGTCCTTCTCCCAAGCCTACAGCTTCTGGTGTGCCCAGGCGGTCTCCCATCCAGGTCCTAACCAGGCCCGACCCTGCTTAGCTTCCGAGATCTGACGGGATCGGATGCCACAGGGCTACCGCTGCAGGCGTTATTTTGCATTGGTCCGTACAAATTCTGTCATCATTCATGGAAGAGAGAATGGAGACATAACAAGGCAGTGAATCTAGACTCTATCACGACCATAGAAAGATGCAGGAAGAAAGACATGGAGCTGGATTTTCTAATTTCATTTCCTCTTAACCTCTTGACTAGGTTTGTTACATTTGTATGCTCCCTAAACATTTTTACTAAATATCAATTCACTTTTTAAAAAAAATAGTATTCAAATATCAACTTAGCCCAATGATAAATAATGATTTTTATTAAATCATATTTTTTTCTCATACATTCTTAGAACCAATGAAAACTTTAGAAAAATGAAGCCAAGAATCATGTACTGAGACATATAATGGAAATTTGCTGGAAACTTTCACTTTTAAGGTATTTGGGGCTCAGAAAACCATTCTCCAAAGTGAAGGCCTCAGAAGCAATGTGAGATGCAAAGATTCCCTCTGACCTTCTGCTGCCTTGTTCTGCTCCCAATTCACCCCCAAGGCAAGCCATTAAAAACTAGAATTTCTCTTTGCAAGGCAGGCCATAGAAACTAGAACTCTCTTTCTCCAAAGCCAGCCATAGCACATAAATACGTCATATCTTCTCCCACCTTTACGTCTTGGAACCGGCTCTACAGACATTCTCTGATGTAATTTATCTGGTGGTCCATTACAAGGCTCTCATTTTAGAAGGGGTCCTTCCCCATACCCATGGGAAAGACTGCCAGACAAAAATGCCAGGAAGAATCTGGACAGGTCTTACTGTCCCTCCTCCCCCAGCCTTTTGGCATTAGATCATGCCTTTTTGTCTAATCATAATTCTACATAGCTGTCCATGCCGAAACTAAACCTAAGCACTAAAATGGGTTTTTCACCCTGGGTTATGCAGCTTTCACTCTGAAGGCTCCTGAGCATGTACAACTTTGATTAAATGAACCTGTTATGCCTTTTCTTATTAGCCTGTCTTTTGCTATAGAGGCATCACCCTAAGGCTGGCTTTGGAGAAAGAGAGTTCTAGTATCTATGTCACCATGTTTTTCAACTCACTCTCCACTCCCTGAAGGACAAACTTCCCATGACTCTCCAGTTTCTACTTTGCCCTCCAGACACATGTCCACATATAACTCTCATGTACAACTTTACCACATCAGCAGAGTGAAAAAAAAAAACCTATGCAATTTTGGATTCAAATAGTTAGGTCTCAGAATACAAGATTGTTTGGGAATCCTGGCTGCATTGCTTTTTTCTGCCATAAATCCTTCCACAAGGGGGCATCATAGGTTGCCCCAGGTCTTTCTCAAGACTGTGTTCAAAGGAGTAACATGGCTGTTCAATCCCTCAGCCTGTTACTCAAGTTTTGTTTGAGTGGCAGGCATTTCTTCCATAGGGAGTGTGCTACCTTTGTAGGATACTCTATTTACTCTGCCAGTCCCTGAGTAGGAACATACCTGCCATTGTTTGGGGTTATGTAATCACCTCTCATCTCATGTTCAATCTCACACTTTTTGGCTTTGGGTAGAGCTCAAGAAGCAACACTGAGATGATCAGTTGAACCCAAAGGCACTAAGATCATTCCATTCTGTAGGAAGATCCTCCCATTTTCCTAACGTGTCCTGGCCCAATAAGAGAAGGCTTCCTTTACTGATATGATACTCCACCTAAAAACCTGCTCTGAAGTGATGCATGACATTTGAAGGATTGCATTGCCTTTATGATTCAGGAGTTCCATAGGGACATATTACAAAATCAAACCATTCCCCTCAATACACACATAGCATTGATTACAGTTAGGATTTAGCTATCACCACTGAAAGTGGACTTGCTAGGTAGGATGCACTTCATGGGTCTCTCCACTGCTTCAAGATCACATTTCTTATGCCTTAGCAGGTTATAGTTTCCCTAATGGACAGAGTCCATTTCCAACTTTCTCCTTTGACTGTGCTACCATTGCATGGTGAGAGAAAAGCCATCTGGGAAATCTTTGACGGGAATTTCAGCCTACCTATTCAAATCCTTAGACCCCTCATTCAAATCCACTTCTTTCAGGATCTAAGGTGGCATTTCAATTTGCAGCCCTAAGAAATCCCCAAGAAAGTGTTGCAGGAATATTACCAGGAATGTGGAACACTACCTGACCTCTTCAATAACAATTGGAGTTGGGTTCTCATTCCTTTGTAAGTGACCTGAGGCACACCATGGAAGACAGACATTACTTATTTGGGTTTACCAGGATTTCTTTGGTTATCAAACCAAGACCACATGGTCTGTTACTCCTGGGTGTTGCTGAAGCAAAGCCTCATGACAGAAGGGCAGTGAGTGCTGATCTGCTCATCTTATGGTTCTCTGGAGTTTTAGCTGTGTGAGTTTGTTAATGTGTGTGAATTTGGTGTGCATGTGTGATGTAAGTAAGTAATAACATCTGTAACAAATAAGCAAGTATGAAGGAAAGATTGATTCTATTCTAAATTTTCTCTCCTCACTAAGAAGGCAACATAACTAGTAGTCTGGGATGGTATTTGAACAATAAGTTGTACACATCTCTTAGTGTGGCTCCTTTGACTAGCATAGAATTCTGGGAGTTCCTTTCATGGACAAATTGGGGTCCAAATATTTGTTCACAAAGTGGAAAATGCAGTGAGATGTGGCATATTAGAAAATGCAAGCATTTTCCAGGTGAAATATATTGAAATATACAAATACAAGCACATCAGAACATATTCATACCAGATTCTGTGTTCATGGGTACTACTACCAGCAGACCACTTGGACATCCATCCCTTTCAGGTTTGGGAGCGCAAGGAATGATATGCCTAGTATGTCCTTGCATGAGAGACCACCAGGAAGAACTGGATATGGAGGGAGGGAGAAGGCCTCTGAAGTTTACTTCACTCAAAATTGTCCCCAGTAAACTGATGAATCTCATCAAGTCATTCAGAGTAGCTGCTCATGGCACAAGGTTTACTACTCTATCCTTCTCTTTTGACTAAGGGAAAAGATGATGCCTTCATAATGCCCAGGCCACCCAGGGCTTGCACCTGTCTCCACTGAGCTCTAAAGGCCACCTGTCCTGGGTGCCTGCCCCAGGATAAAGAATCAACTCTCACCCATCACAGGGACAGGCCAGCCCACCCCACCCCTGGCTGAGCTACATCTTTAACCATCGCTTCTTTTAAGTTGGGGTCTCACTCCCCATCAAAAGGGAAGTTTTCCCCACCCCTTGCCTCTGAGAAGGGGAGTCTCTAGAGGCTGGTGGGAACAGAGCCAAGACTCAGGGAGCTGGCAAAGCATGTCAGCCAGACATCCGCCACTATGGTGTGTACATGCGGGTGCTCGAGAGGACAGAGTGGTGTGGCGATGTTACCCCATAATTTCTTCTTTTGTCACCTCATAGGCTAATAAAATATAGAAAATGCTCACTTTTTCTAACAGCCCATGTCTGGGATTTCTTGAAGGGACTTGGCCTGGTAAGTGTGCTATATACCTCAAATCCTACCCTGACACAGGGTACTGGGGGGGTTCTGGGTGCTGTGCTGTGCAGACAGGCCTGAGGAAGGGAAGCCAAAGGGTCCTTTGCAGCCACCTCTACCTAAGGGCAGCATCTGAGGCTGCTCCATCTGATTCCATCCAGGGGACTTCTCATGTATCAGGGCCACTTGGGTCAGGACATAGGGATTCACGGGGTCCTGTGCCCCCTTTCACATCCTCAGCACTGTGCATAGTGGGTCCTACAGGTCAGGTCTGCTACCTTCCCTGGCTGTCCACTGCTGCGTGGTGGAATTGGTGGGCCTGTCATAAGAGGTCCTGAGCCAATGGGGCAGCCAGTGACAGGGGAGAGGGCCCCAACAGCACTTTTGAGCTCCCAGGGGCAAGCCTGGCTCTGGCAGACTGTCAGAGTGTGCAGTTCAGAAAGTTCTATGGAAAATCCTACAGGGTCTGACCACCCCAAGGTGGCACCTCCTTTGAGGTACTGCTACGGTGTTGACCATCACCCCTCCCCACCCAGACCCAGTGTCCACCTAATTATCACTTTCTGAGGTGGCAATTCTGTCCCTTGCACAGACTCTGGCAGCAAAGTTGCCCAGAAAGCACAAGGGAACAGCATGACATGCTGAAGGCCAAAAGTACCTGGGACAGACCACAGACTCCCACACCTTACTCAGAACTGCACTTCTTGGGGACAAAATACAGATTTTTGTCCAACTGCTAAAACTAAACTCTTGAGAAGATAAAATTTACTCCAAAGCTATGGAACAGTATTGTTCTTAAAGACTATCAGAACAGCAGCCTCTAGGGGACAAGGCTTTGTGTGCTTATCAACTTAAATTCTATTTCTAGTCTTTTGATCTTCTACATGGTTTAAGGCAGATTCCTACCCTGTTATAAAACTGAAAGAAGAACCCTAGTTTGCTGAAATGGCTCTCCACAACATAGATGAGCTTCTGAGCACAGATGTGGAGGTTCTCCTAATCAAAAGAGAGAGGACATGGTGGTACACACCTGTAATCCCAGCCCTCGAGAGAAGGAGGCAGGAGGATCACAAGTGTGAGGCCTGCCTGGGCTATATAGTATCACTGTCATAAAAGAAGCAATGGCTGAAGATGTAGCTCAGTCAGTGGTCAGGCCCTTACCTAGTACATACAAGGTCATGGGTTCCAACCTCAGCATCTAAAACAAACAACAATAACAAAAAAGACAATGGAAACATTTAGGTTTGAAATGAGCACCATGAATTTGAGATATGACCATTTCTTTCCATAGGCACTTGACTGATTTGGGAAAAGAATCTCCAGTTTTGGTATTTCATACCTGCATTTATGATGTGTCCATGCTGATGGGGAGCTTATTTTAAAAAGCTATGTAAATTCACCATGTGGCTAGGTGAAATTAGCTCCATGGAGCTCCCCCTCTGCCACTGTCTGGCTGGTAGCTTTGAATCAGGCCTAGGATTGTTGGAATCTTTATTTCCTCCTTAAAACATGAGAATCCAAGAGCACTGACTCTGGAGATGGTTGAAAGGATGAAATGAGATGTCATGAAGAATAGTCAGTGGTCCTGCCATGGAGTCCCTACTTCACATGCCCCCCTTCTCATTCCCACTCACAGTGGACTCCCAGTTGTTCCTCTCACTCTTATGTAAGGAGCTTTCCAACAAGGCCAAATATGGCCAAGGAAATCTCAAAGAAAAACCCCAAAATATTTGACATCAAGTTTCCTGCAATATCCTAGTTTTGACAGTGAAAAACACAGCAATTAGTTTTCACCCTTATTTTATCAAAGAACACTACTGTTTAAGTGTCAACTCATTGAGCACAGGCAGGCATCCAGCAAAGAATAGGGTAGGGACTGGTACCATCACACAAAACCAGGTCTGTGAGCTTGGGCCCACTGTTCCAATTTCCCTTTAGCTCTCATTATAGTTTGGATATGAAGTATTCCCCAAAGCTCATGTGTTGAAGGTTTGGTCCCCAATGCAGCAGTGTTCAGAGGTAGGACTTTGGGGAAGTGATTAGATCATGAGGGCTCTGACCTCATCAATAGATTGATCCATTGATGGATACATAATATAATACTGGGAAATTATGGAAATTTTAGGAAGTGGGGTCCAGTTTGAGGAAGTAGGTCACTGGGGGGCATGTTCTTGAGGAGTATATCTTATCCCCAGCTCCTTGTGCTTGCTTACTCATGTTCATGCTCTCTCTGCTTCCTGGCTGCCATGAGGTGAGCAGCTTTCCTCCACCATGCCCTTCAACCATGATGTTCTGCCTCACCACAAGCCCAGAAATAGCAGAGCCACATCATGGACTGAAACCTCCAAAACCATAAGCCAAGATAAGCTTGTTTTTCTTTGAAGCTGATTCCTCTCAAGCATTTTGTCACATTGATGGAAAGCTAACACAGCTGGCTGAACCAGGAAGGAGCATTGAGTTCATCACTATTTTGGTCCACTTCTAGGTGTAGAACATGTCTGTTTCCAATAATTAATTGCATACCTGAGGCCAGGTATGGTAGGCACAGCTGTAATCCCAGAGATTTGGGAGGTAAGAGTGTCAGGGTCTGCTCTAGCCCAGCAAAAGACCATGGAGCTTCACCACAACACCAGTATGCTCAGGGACCCTCAGGGCGGGGCAAGAGCTGGTCAGTGGCACCAAGAAGGACCTCGGAAGCCTTCTTATATAAAACAAACAGGAACTTTATTAAGCTGCTCCTTTGCAGGAGAGCCTCATGCTTTCTAGCCAATAGCACAGATTACTGCTGCTACGATGGAAAAACAACTCTGTATCAGAGTAACAAACAGTTCTGATGTTCTCACTGGCTACACCAAGGGTCCGGTGATGTTGCCTCATGCTGGTTGTCTTCTCCTCTCACCACCTTTCTGGCACGGAGGGGATTGACAGCTCTTCTTGGCTTGCTCAAGGACTTCTTTCTTGACCTTAGAGTCTTGCCTCTCAGCGGCTTGATTGAAGGTCTGGACGATCGAAGCAGCGAAGTCAGGTGTAGGATATAACAACCACAGTCAAGGTGGTCAGGAAGAAAGAAAAGAAAGAATGCTTGGGGTAGTTGGTGGTCTGCTTACATACACCCTAGGTGGGGGTGTGGACCAAGGTGCAACCAATCAGAGAGAGGTTCATGTCAGGAGGAGCAGCTCTCCATGCGAGGGCTTGAAAAAGTGCACTTGTGATTGGGGGTTAGGTGCAGGCTGGACCAATCACTGATCTCTCCTTAATAACCAATTTAATAGCTCTGGGTGGCCAATCAAGCTGAAAAAGGCCACATCAGAGCTGGGCTGTTTCGTTAAGGGTTAGGGGTAACCAAATGTGGCAGAAACAGGGCAGGATATGAGGAGGGGCCAGACCTCGGCTTGAACCAAGTGGGCCTCAGCCCCAGCACCCTCCCAGTCCACCTTGGGAGTGGCCAGATGATTCCCTACAATAGAGGAAGAAGGATCACAAGTTCAAGGCCAGAGGCAGCCTGTCTAACTTAGTGAGACTCTGATTCAAAATTTTTAAAAATGGGTTAGGTGTGCAGCTCAGCAGTAGAGTATTTACAAAATATATGTGAGGCCCTGGGTTCAACCCCAAAGTAACAACAAAATTTTTTGAAACATATACCTGCCCCTTGCTCTGGAGCTGAAAGGCAAAACCATGACCACCATTCCAGATCCATGGAGAGAAATTTTAGTGAAAGCGGAATTGGCTTGTGAGGAGTATAAGACTCATGTTACCACAAAGATGGGTAAAAATATGGGACTGTAGCAGATCTGCATACCTGGGGCCATCCCAGCACCATTCTTATCATCTGAAAATGGATCTACCACCAGCTTAAGACCTCTAGAGACATGAAGCACTGAAACTGTGATATTTAATCAAAAAGATTTAAAACAATTGTAAACTATAAAACAAGCCCAAGGATGCTAAACAATTTCATGTTTTTTGCCCTGACTACTGCGGTGTTTGAGGGGCCCAAAAGAAAATGTCAAAACTTCTCAAAATGTTTACTTCATTTTTTTCCTGTCTATCCCACAGTGCATTTACTTCTGTTGTAAAAGCAATAGCACAATGTTAAAGAGATATTATCATATAACGTGTATCACTGTGTTAGTTTTATGTTGCTGTGGCCAGACACCTGAGAAAAATGACTTATAGGAGGAAAGATTTGACTCATAGTTTCAGTTCAAAGTCAGCTGGCCATTGCTTTGGGTCTGAGGCAAGGCAAAATATCTTAATGGCAGAGGAGTCTGTTTACTTCATGACTTCCAGGAAGCAGAAAGATAGAGGAAGAGGCCAGGGACAGGATATACCCTTCAAAGGCACATTCCCACTGACCCTTTCCTCCAGTCAGGCCCCACCTTCCACAATTTCCACCACCTCCTCATTGTCCACCTAAATTATGAATCCTCCAATGAATTAATCCATTGATTAGGTCACAGCTCTCATGATCCATTCATCTTCCAATGATTGGATCTACCAAGCTTTCAAATCATGATCCTCTTGGGGGATATTTCATACCCAAACTGTAACAATGACATAGTACAGATGTGGCCATTTTAGTTTCCACATATCAAGTTCCATGCTTTGCCTGGACATCTTTTTCATAGTTATAATTACAGTGTACATTTACAGCTCTTTTAATCTAACATTTTCCCACATTATTACATAGTCGTTATAACTACCATTAGTATTCTATGAGTTCAAGAATTTGCTTAATTTTGTTTTGACTTTTAGACATTCCTGTTTCCTGACTAGCTGTGGTGGTGGTCATTATAGCCAGTGTTTTGGTGGAATTAAAAATACTTTACAGTTGTTTCTTTGGAGTGGCATGATGAAGGCAAAGACTTTTACCATTTCACTTCTATTTAAGCCTATGTCAGGGGTGTAATAGTTGGGTGTGGAAGTAGGCAGGAGTTAGAAAATGATGGAACGTGAAGCTGGCAGTGTCTGCCTTGATGAGGAATGAATCTCCATGCCCCACCTGACAGCCTACACAGTATCTGGGCACTGCATACAGCACAGGTGTGCGTCTAAAACTGTAGCTGCTGGCAACAACAGCTGTAGGGAGGAGTTAATAATCCTTAGGTGGCATCTGTTGAGGAAATGCTATATAAGATGATAACCAGTGTGCAGGGATTGAGGTCTTCCAAGTTAGTCTTCTTTGATTTAAAAACTTTGTATCCCTATGTATGAGCACTCCCAATTTCAGGTGGAAACCATTTCCCCTCACAACCTTGTGAAGTAGAAATTACTTCATGAATAAGGGAACCGAGGACAAGTAATATGAAAATGTTCCTTCCCTTATTAATCAGGGTGTACATATATTTTTAAAAAGCACCCAGTGTTGTAGTGAATGCCTTTAATCCTGCCACTTGGGAAGCTGAAGCAGGAGGATTGAGTTTAAGGCTAGATGGCCTACACAGGAAGTCTATCTCAAAAATTTTTTTTTAATTTTTTTAAATGGAAAAAAAAGCAAATCTTCAGGGAAGGGACCTTGGCAGATGTGGAAGGCCATACCTGGCCACGTCTGGGACTTTGAGCTCATTCAGTTCAGTGCCCTCACTCTACCAGTGAGCAAACTTGGGTCAGAAAGCAAAAGTGACTTGCCAGGGCCAAGAGCTTTATTACTGGTAGACTGCAGCAGGAAGGCAAGACTTGAAGCTGGTTTTACTTTCACTCTGTTCTGGTGGAGTTTGAAACCTTTGTTCACTCTGCATTTGTCCTTCTTTGGGCTGTGGGGTGTCACCCTGCCACTGGACTTGCTCTGGCCGTGAGCAGGAACCAGCCACCGCCAAGGACCCGCCGTCTGGAGAGGGGGAGCAGAGCACCGGAGAACCTTGCCCCCTGGAAAGGAGGCTTATGCCCATGGCTACTCTGAGAAGCCTTGAGAAAGGCAGGCTCAGAGGTTTATGTCCATGGCTGCTCCTTGCTTCTTTCTTCCCAGGGAAGATGCCGACTCCAAGTGCTCAACTCAAACAGCTCTTTATTGCTTCGTCTTTCCCAGGAGGTGGAATGGGCCCTGATTGCTCCATGTACCACCCTCATATCCTCTTCAGAGGCTAGCCAGGGGCCAATCAGAGGCAGTCACCCCATACGGGTTTTGGCCAATCAGGGGGAATAGGCAAATTTGGGTTTGTAAAGTGACCAATCAGGGGTGGTTCCTGAATGGTCCAATCAGGAGCCATTTGCTGGTTTAGAAATAGCCAATCAGTGTTGAGGAGCCTGAGGAAAGGGATTGGATGCCAATGTCGTCTTTGGAAGCTTGCCACCCAGGGGTTCCCAGATGTAGGGCAAGGGTTACTCCCTGTGGAACAAGCCTTAGACCTCTGAGTGGGCCTACATAGGCCCCAGGCCAAACAGCCTCTCTAGGCAGTGCCCTACATTGGGCCATGCCTGTTAAACATGGGTAGCTCAAACCAAAAGGAATTCACCTACCAAGGACCTAGATGGGTCCTGTTATTGCTCCCAGGCTTTCTCCAGGAAGCCTCCTCTATTCCCCTATGTTCATGGTCTTAATGTTCCAGCATTCTGGAGTCATGTCTTTGGGCCTCACTGGCAGGCAGGCCATAAGCATGCCAGATAATGGCAGGGGGTAGTTTCCACTCTACAGAGCCAACACTCCACAGCCAAGGAGAAAAGGAAGGAAGTAGATGCATTCCAGAAAGCTGAGAAAGTCATGTGGGAGTGGTTTTCGTCACAAGAGGGCAGCATGAGTCCAATGAATCCACTATAGATTGCAACTCAAAGGACTCAACTGTGAGTGGGGCCTGGTAACTAGCACATCTTTCTGTTTAAATAAGGTTGAAACCAAAGCACATGGCTCTGAAAGCAATTCTATCTCATGCTCATTCATCCATGCATTGGAAGACATCAGTAAGTTCAGGGAGTTGCCTGAGAACAGGTTAAAATAGTATTTTGTAAGTTCTCTGGGGAGTGAGGGTTTGGATTCAAATCCTAGGGCAACCAGTAGTTGTGGGGCCTTGGACAAGTGACTTAGGTTTTCGGCAATTGAGTTTCCCATCTGCAATAGAGGGTTGATAGAATAGTGCTCCCCTTGTGGTGTTAATTTTTGTTGTTGTTAGGTGCCGTCGAGTCAATGTCCAACTCATAGCAACCCTACATACAACAGGCAAAACACTCTTATCAGTGCTTCTCTGCTATTCATAGAGTTTTGAATGGCAGGTTGATTTTTGGGAGTGGGTTTCTGGGTCCTTCTCCAAAGCCTACAGTGTCTGGTGCTCCCAGGCAGTCCCCCATCCAAGTACTAACCAGGGCCAACCCTGCTTAGCTTCAGAGATCTGACAGGATCAGAAGCCACAGTGCTACGGCTGCAGGTGCAATGTTGATTGGATATGAGTAAATGAGTCAGTACAAATTAACGTAAAGCACTTAAAACAGGACCAGTACACAGGTTGGGCTCCAGAAGTCACAACACTTATTACTTAATGGGCCTCTTCCCTCCAGGACTGACTGAATGGGAACCAGGCATAAGGCAAGAGAGGACATGCACCAGGACATCCTTCCTGACCTGCAGAGTGCCGGCAGGACATCGTCAGTTCAAGCTGACAGCAAAGTCCAGACGAAGCCCAGAGAACAGAAGCCATACCCAAGGTGGAATACAGCAGGATTAGAACCAACTATCACCTATATTTGAAATTGTCTTCATTTTTGTGTCCAGCTGAACAGAAACATGGACTGTTGTTAGGAAGGCCAAAAGGCTATTTGTACTTTGATTTGATTTCACTGATATCATAGTGTGCTACCTGGCTTTCCACACTAAAGTTATGTGGCTGAAAGTTATTCCTTTCATATCTAAGATTCTTTTCATTCATTCATTAACATTGCTTCTGACGCCCCTGCCTGTGACATAAAGGAATGAGAGCCAGAGAGGACAAGAGGGAGGGAGGTAGATGAGAACAGAACAGAATGGGAGGGTAGGAATGAGTGATCTCCTGGCATCATCACTTCTACCCTATGTCACAGCCTCCTCTGTGGCCTGCTGTGTCTGATGCCTTCAGCCTGGCAGCCTGGGTGCAAGCAAAGATTTACAGAGTCAGCAAGTTCCTCACCCACTGAGCAGCCAAAAGGGATGTCCCAGCTTTTTAGATTTCCCACTGGATGTTTTCGAGGCAACATGTAAGATCTTCTGGCTGCTGAGACAATGCACTTGTTTCTAGTTCATTTTCTAGGAAGACACACTGGTGACCATGAAAACCTTTCTACCTGGACCATCTAGTCTAGTGATTCTGTACCTGTCACTGCCTCCTGCCAGATTCTCATTCATCCTCTCTCTCTCTCTCTCTCTCTCTCTCTCTCACTCACTCTCTCCCCGCACCCCCAGAAAGGGTCTTGCTATGTAGCCCAGGTTGGCCTTGAATTAAAGACTTTTTAGACTCTTTTCTAATCTCAGTAATCACTAAATTTTAATCACATAGATACACTGCATTTCTTTGTATCCTCCAAAGGGCCACAAACTACTGAATCTCTAAATTCTTTTTGTCACCCAAGGACAAATTTTTGCCACTTTGTGGGGGGGAGGGGCATTGCCCCTGTTGAGAATGCTTGATCTAGTCAAACTCTGGTGGTCCTTCTCCCCCTACCATCTCCAGGAACTCCTCTATCCCCCTCTAAGAGCTGTTTGCTTTTCTACACATTATTCAATTTTCAACAACCTTAATAGCTGCAAATTTCACATTCTCATGCTTTCTTTTCACTCTTTTTTATCTGTCCTGAAGACAGTTTTAATCTATGTACAAAAACTTTGCTTATTTTAAAAAGACCATTTGTGAAAGGGGAATAATCTCTCCAATTGGGAACAGCTGTTATTGGAAGGGGGCTGGGATTTAGCTCAGTGGGTAGAGTACTGCACTGCAGTCTCTGAGGCCCTGAGTTCAATTTTCAGCACCACAAAAATGGGAGAAGGGCCTGGCAATCCACTCCCAAGGCAATCCTGAAGCACTCAGCCATTGAAAACCCTATGAGGGTCGCTATGAGTCGGATACTGACTTGACGGCACCTAACAACAAGAAGTTATTGGAAGCAAGCTGGCCCCAGCAGCCTCAGAGAATTTCTGTGATGTGTCCCCCAGGTCCTGCCACTAGGCTGTGGGCAGAGCTTGAGACCACTTTGCCTCTGCTGTTGTCCCACTTCCTTCTCTGGTTTCCTGCATCCTTTGCCCTCCCACCCCTCCAACGATCACAGGAATGTCCAGAATTCCCCTTTTGAAACAGAACCCAGGCTTCTGCCCATCCCAGGTCACCTCCTTCCCACATCAGCTGGCCCTGTACATCACTGCAAAGCTCATCTTCCCATTAGCCCCTTACACCAAGCGGAGTAACTCAGAAGAAAGTGCAGCTCTCTGATGACACTACCCCTGTCTGATAATTTATATATCAGAATAGGAGCCGGTGGGTCAGAAAAGCACTAATTAGATACATAAATACAGGGACTTCAGGTCAAATTAATCTTCACATCCCCTTGTGTCAGTTAGCTTTCCTTTGCTGTGACAAAAGGCCTGGCATAAACAAAACAAAGGGAGGTGTACTGGGACTCAATTTCATTCCCTGGGTGCTTGGCTCTATTGTGCCTGGGCCTAGAACATGGTGGTTCTGGGAGTGGATGACAGGGAGAGGCTGCTGGCCTTGAGGTGGCTGAGGAGAAGACAGGGAGGGAGGGTGGGCAGAGGCCGGGGACAAAACATGACTCCCAAGGACCAGCACCCTTCAACTATGTCCCACCTTGTAAGTCTCCATTACCTTAGGATAGCTGGCAAATCACAAACCCATTAATGGGTTAAGCTATCAACAAAGTCAGAGCCCTGACGAGCAAATCACTTCCCAGTCACGTCCCTTCCCAAACATGAGTCTTTGGGGGATATTTTAGGTCCAAACCATAACTCCCCTCGATCATCATTCCCACAATCATCCCAGAATGACTTCAGAACATGGTTCGCATTTCTGGAAAGGGCCTGATCCCTTTCTCTGCTCTGCTGTTCATCTATTATTCCATCTATCTATCTATCCATCGGTCCACCCATTCATTTCATAAACTAATACTGAATGACTCCTTTGTGCCTGGCACTGTGCTGGCTGCTAGGAGACAATGGCTACTGTCCCTTCTGGGGCTTTTCACTCTACTCACAAGTTAGGAAGTTGCACTGTCACTGTTCCATGCATGCCGCCACAGATGCCACCCTGCTGGGTCAGAGACTCAGGACGTCACTGCACACGGGAAAGAGATGGCACCGGCACCAGGTCTGCAGCAGTCCCCATGCCCCTCAGCTCCCCAGGGGCAGTGTGGTGGGGCCCAGGTGGAGGCTACACATCCACACATAGTGACTTTGCTGAAGAACACCAAATGTGCGTAGCCTCTGGGGCGGCAGCAAGCAGAGGGCAGTGGATTCTCTACTGGTAGTGGGGGGTGGGGAGGTGCTACTTCTTAGCTCAAGTTCATCTGCTGCAAGCAGTATGCATGCTGAGAAATGGCCTGGGAAGAGTGAGCAGGGTCTGCTACTGTTCATATTCCCCATTAGAACGTGCAAAGATGCTGAAGGTATGCAGCAGGTTACACAGGGACCTGCACTCACAACACTTAGGCCGAGTGTTGCAACTTAGTGAAACCCTATCACAAAATGAAAAATAAAAAAGGAAGACCTGATATATTTATTCCAATCATCAGGCAGCTAAATGTTAAATTACAATCATGCCAAGTGCTGGAGGAGAGGCCCAAGGCTTTGATGGCCTGTCATAAGGTGCACTGATGTCCCCTGGAATCAGGAACATGATATGGGGGGTGAAGGTGAGTTCAGTAGATGAGAGAGCATGGGCAAAGCCCCTGTGGCTTCCAACAGCCAGTAAACTGTAAACTGGAGCATAGACCACAAGGAGGAGCACAGCATGGGTGGGGCTGGAAGTGTAGGGCAAAGGTCTGCTCCCAGGTGCGCCAGGGGCTTTTTCACTTTTTTCTTCCTTCCTTCCTTCTTTCCTTACTTTCTTTTCTGTACTTGGGGTTTGACCCTTACATGTTAGGCAAGTGCTCCATCACTGAGCCACACTCCCCAGCCCCTTTTTTATTTTTTATTTTGTGACAGGGTTTCACTAAATTGCATAAGCTGCCTCTGGCCTTGAACCTGCAATCATCATCTACTTCAGCATCCTGAGTCACTGGGATTACAGGTGTGTACCACCATGCCCGGCTGCCCAGTGCTTCTTAAATCATATGCTGAGACCTGCTGAGAGGCTGTGAAAGCAGTTTGGAGCACATCCGTAACCCCATGAGGCAGAGGGAGGAAGATTGCAAGTTCAAGGCCACCCGGGCTACACAGTGAGTTGAAGCCCAGTTGGAACTACAGTGAGAATCAATCTCAAAAAACCAAGGGCCTGGGATGTAGCTCAGTGGTAGAGTGCTTGCGTGGCACACACAAGACCCTGGGTTCTAATCCCAGCTAACATAAAAATTACACAAACAAACAGAATAGAATAGGAGTCCACTAAAGAGTACCATTGGGAAGGAGTTAAGAGTATGGGTCTGACCCAGACTGCCACAGTTACCATTTATTGATAAAATAAAGGAAAAGTATTATTTTGTGATGTTTTTCTTTCCTTCCTTCCTCCCTCCTTTCCCTCTCTCCCTCCCTCCCTTCCTTCTTTTCTTCCTTTCAGGTTTTTTTTGTTGTTTTGTTCTGTTTTTTTTTTTTGGGACAGGGTCTCCCTATGTAGCCCAGGCAGCCTTCAAACTTTCCATCCTCCTGCCTCAACTTCCCTAGTGCTGGGATTACAGGTATGGCCACTACACCTTTCTTGTTTCACTTTTTGATATAAAGTGCATGTAAAGTATACCAAGTTTCAATATGAACTGTGTTTCTTATGAGTCAAGGTCAAAAAAGAAAAGGGTTTTGGTCTTTGAGAGTCAGGGGGAGCCCTGACAGGCTTCTACAGAGGAGTGCTATGCTGCCAGGCCAAAAGTCCAAAACCACTTCACTGCAGTTTGGAGAAGGCGCTGAGAGAGCCATAGGGCAACCAGATAGGATGCTCTTGTAGAAGTCAAGGCAGAGGAAAGAGAGGCTTGGGGCAGGACTGGGAAATGGCAACAGGGTTCACAGACGCTGACAGCAAAAGCACAGGTCTTGAGGGCTGTTTTGTGTACAATGTAGCTGGACCCTCAATCAGCATCTGAATCTACTTAGGCACTTAGGACCTCTAGCAGCTAAGATTTTTCTGTTGGCAAATTACAGAATCCTCTTATGCAAAAGGAGAATGTATAGGCTAGAGCTGCTGGTGGCTAGAGACCAGTCTGGCAGGAGCTAACAGTTCTAGAAGGCTAAAGAAGAAGAACCTAGATCAGCATGGGCAGGACACCATTGATGTCATCATGAACAGCCTTCTATAGAAACTTCTTGGTTTCACCCTATCAGTACTTGAGGTTTTGAGTGGACACATTCACCTGAGCAAGTTTAGGCCACAGGCAGTGCCTCAGCTGTGAGGAAATCAAGAGAGGGAGGATGCAGTTTCCTGCTCTTCCACAGTTGGAACTGGGGCATTGTCACCTCTAAGTCTACTCAAAAAGGGAGCTTCTCCCAGAAGAAAAGGGCACTGGCTTCTGATCCACCATGGTATAACACATGTCCATTGCATTTCTTGATAAAAATTGGAAGAAGTGATTTAAGTGCAGTATTTCAGTGCAGAAAGAGAGATGGCAAGAGTAGAGATTAAGGATGAGTCCTTTTCCCTATTTTCAACACTATTCTAGCTCACACTAGCCTTGGGAGTATGACAGCTTTCTAACATGACTGAGATGGCCTTTGGTCAATATGCAGGCATGAGGGCACTAATATACTTTAGAAAGATCAATTTGATATTCCTTGCATCCATGTGAACAGAACAAACATTTTACTTGTATTTTAGTTCATTTTTTGTTACTATAGCAAAACACCTAAGGCTAGATAACTTTATAAAGAAAAGGTGTACTTAGCTCACAGTCCTAGAAGTACCAGCTTGATCCTGGTGAGGACCTCACAGCAGATGGTGTCACAAGGGTGGGAGTGTACACAGGAGGAAGGGACCATATGGCTAGATAGGAAAGCCAGAGGCTAGGGACTGGCCAGACTTCCTTTATGATAATCTTCTTCTGATAATTACCTCTGAGGTCCTATAAATACTACCTTAATCCCTTCCAAGAGCAAGTCCCTAAGGACATAAGGAACTCTTATCAGGCTCTGCCTCAAAAATTGAACCACCTCCCACCACCACCACCCTGATTGACAAGCCACATCTAGATCATAGCAATTAGTAAATGTTGGGTTCCTGTAGATGTTGAAAGTAATTTAGAAAATAAAATCAATATGATTTTTACATGTCCAACACTGATATTACAATTTGATTCAGGAGGCTATGAAAACAGCCTCATAGCTGGACTTTATCATCAAATATGTGACTAAGATGCTGATATATGTGACTGACCTGCCTAATTTGCACATTTATACGGTAATATGTGTGGTAGGTTGTTGCAGTAAGTGGTCCTCAATAAATCATGTTTCCCTCTACCCGTGCGACCTGCATTAGCTAATGGCAGTGGCAAACACAATGCCAGCAGAACCTCAAAGATTATTTGCAGATTGACTTGCCCTCTCTTGCTGCTGGGAACTTTTCCACTACCACGTGAATAATCTCAGTCATGCCTCCTGGAGACACTTGGTCCAGCCAGCAGCCAGCACCTAGCTCCAGACATGTGAGTGAGGTAGTACTAGACCACCTAGCCTCCTACTGATTGTAGCTGTGTGAACAAGCATAGGCAAGAGCCCAAATTTCTGCCCCATATAATCATGAGTTAATTAAGACTGACTGTTTTTAAGATACTAAATTTTCAGAGTACTCTGTTACTCCAGCAAAGGATAACTGAAACACTATGTAAAAATCAAGGAAAGCAAACTGCCATAATAAATAGACCCTTAAATATATAAACACAACAGAAGTTTATTTCTTGCTCATATATGCAGCCCAAGGGGGTCTCATATTGGTAGGGCTCTGTTCCATGAGATCATTCAGGGACCCAGGTGGTCAGTCTTTGCTAGCATCAGTGTATGGTTTCATCAACCAGACAGCAGAAGCAAGGACGCACAGACGACAGCCAATGGGAAGTTTTATTGAACCCAGCCAAGAAAGTGCACATCTCTTCTCCTCACATTCCATAGGCTAGAATCCAGTATCACGACCAGCCCTAACTGCAACTAAGGAACAAATATGTGCCCAGGAAGAAAAGCAGTTTATAGACTGACCTGCTGATGCAACAGGACCATATTTTAGGAAATAAAAATCATGGCTCTTAGATACAACATGACATAGGGGAACACAGGCTGAGGGCCAGAAAGATCTAGGTGGGATTTCAGTTCTATCCTGGGGAAATTACCTAATGCAAGCAGTCTTTCATTTCTTCATCTGCAAGAGAGGGAAATTATTGTTTTCATTGAATTGTTGAGAGAATTAAATGTAATTTAACCTCTACCCTTAACAGACGGTCTGGTACATGACAGGTGTCAACAGCTTTTAACATTATTATTATAGCTGAATTGGATGGTATGAGAAATAAATCAGAGCATGTGGAGAGACATGAAGACTAGCACTAAGTTATTCAGATAATAGTAGTATTGGTCACGATGCTTTCAATTTTAAATCACCAAAGTCCAACTCAAAAAAAGTGTAGTCAAAAGAAATTTATGAGATGATGGAAAGATATGGTCTATGCCTTAACATCAAAAGAGGAACCTTTTTAAAAATTGTTTCTGGCTATGTAACCCAGGGCTGGGATTTGGCTCAGTTGGTAGAGCGCTGCGCTGCAGTCTCTGAGGTCCGGAGTTCAATTCCCAGCACTGCAAAAATGGGAGAAGGGCCTGGCAATCCACTCCCAAGGCAATCCCGAAACAGCCATTGAAAACCCTATGAGGGTCGCTATGAGTCGGATACCGACTCCACAGCACCTAACAACAACACGTAACCCAGGCTAGCCTTAAACTCTCAATCCTCCTGCCTCAGCCTCCCAAGTGCTGGGATTACAGGTGTGTGCCACCACCCCACAGAAGAACTGTTCATTTTAAAATGAGTGATGATTTTATTATGGTAATATTTTTAAAAAGTCTCCATATTTTACAGATAAATATTAAAGTATTTGTGGATAAAATGTTATCAGGGTTTTACTTTAAAGAAATACATTTTAAATACATTTGGGAGAGGAAAGTAAAGAGTATAAATAACAAGATTTGTGTGAGCTGATAATTGCTGAAGTTAGGGGATTGGGTACATGGGATTTTAATGTATTATTCTCTCTACTTTTGTAAATGTTTGAAAATTTCCATTAAAAAAGAAACACCAACAAGCAAAAGAATGCAAAAGCCCAGACTGGATTTTTTTCTTTCTTTTTTTTTTGGGGGGGGGGTGGGCAGTTCTGGTGCCGGACCACTGAGCTGCACCCTCAGTCCATTTTTTTACTTTTTGAGACAGGGTCTCGCTAAATTCTGCAGACTGCCTCTGGTCTTGAATGTGCAAGTCTCCTGCCTCCACCTCCCAAGCTGCTGGGATTACAGGCATGCGCCACAGCGCCCAGCCCCAGACTGGGTTTATTTTGACTTAAGTGATTCAAGAAGAAAGAGGATGGAAATGGATTGGCCTGGTTTATGTCAATTCCTTAGCTGTAATTTTCTGTCTGGATGAAAACTTCACATAAGTAAAATGTAGCACTCAACAGCAGTAGTATCCCTTTGGCTACTGCCTTTCTGTTTTGTTTTTGGTTTGTTTTTTTGAGACAGGTTCTCACTATGTGACCCAGGCTGGACTCAAACTTGAAATCCTCCTACCTCTACCTCTCAAGTGCTGGTATTACAGGCATGGGCCATCATGCCCAGTTTTCTGATTTGGGGAGAAATGGCTATGATGATACATGGAAATCAGGAACCTGCCAGGCTGATGAACTCCTATACCTTTTCTTGACATAACAGATTGCTAGAGCACGTTTCCCATTCTCTGTGTAGCCCTTCACCCAAGGTAAGGCAGAGTTACTTGGGCAGTGTTTCCCTCAAGTGCCATCAAATCTAGCACAGTAGATCAGGCAAAAAGGCACAAGGACTGCAAAGATTATAGGTCTACCTTCTAGCGATGGATACATTAACCTTCAGGATAGTCACTTGTATATGGGACATATCTAATCAGAATGTCTAGTACCTAAGAGATCTTCTGGCCCATATATAAAAGAAGAAGAGAAAGAGGCTGAGAATGAGTTAAGATTTCTTTCTCATCAGGTGTATTTTCTAAAGGCCAGGGAAGCCTGTGTTTCCCTTTATTATGCTCAGGGCATACATAGGTTTTGTAGACTGTTGCAAGAACTATAGCCCTCACAGAAAATATGGACCACAGGGAAAGGCAGTGATAACCTTAGGAAAGCAACAGTTGTGAGAGTTTTTGTAGCTAAGACCTAGTAACTTCAAGAAAAAAAAAGGAAAAAGAAATAAAAGTGTATTTAGAATTTAACGTTTACAATTAGACACCTTTGCTAATCAGCCTTAATACTCAAGTCATGCTGTTATATCCAAGTCAGATTTTTAATTCTCAGAGATGTGCTAATCTCTTACCAAAGATGGATCCCACTCCTCGTGCTTTTTTATGCTGTTAACACTGACCCACTCCTTCCTCTGAACCTGGGAAGACCTTTGTGTCTTCCTCTACCTGCAGGGTAGAGGGGAAGTGACTCTGTGTGACTGGTGAGACAAAATCATAAAAGTCATGCACTTCTGCTTTGCTTTCTTGGGACAATTGCTCTTAGGACTCAGTCACTGCAGTAAGGAAGTCAGTTGCCACACAGACATGCCATGTGTGATTGTTCTGGCAAACAGCCCTTGCTGAGGTTCCAACTGACAGCCAACATCCACCACTAGATGGAAGTGAGCCTTTAGGCGACTTGAGCCTCAACTGACTGAGTCACTGCCAGCTCCAGCCAAAGCTGAACTGAGCAAAGATGAGCTGCCCCTCACAACCTCAGCCCGAACTCCAGATCTGTAAAGAGAACAAACACCATTTTAAGCCACTAGATTAGGAGTGCTTTGTTATGCAGCAAAATAATTGGAAGATTAAATATGACATTATTAAATTAGTAAAGATTTTGACTTTGTACACAGGAGAATAAATATACTGAATGAAATATACTGAATGAAAATGAATAAAGTAGAATAGTTCTAAGCATTAAGAGTGAATTATATTTACATGTAGCAACATAAATAGATTACAAAAACACATTTAGTAAAAAAACAGTCAGAATGACATACAGTCAAATATATTTTAAAAACGTATACAAATAAATCTTATGTATTTTTCAAATATTTAAAATTCAATCAAATATATAGATGACACATCAGAAGGATGTGTGACTAAAGGATTGGGAATAGAAATAAAGGAAGACTAAGGAGGAAGAATGTCTGCAGCTGTAGCATAGTGGTGTCCAATCCCATCAGATCTCAGAAGCTAAACAGGATCGGGCCTGGTTAGTACTTGGGTGGGAGGCCACCTGGGAACACCAGATACTATAGGCTTTGGACAAGGACCTGGCAACGACTCCCAAAAATCAATCTGCCACTGAAAACCCTATGAATAGCAGAGAAGCACTGACAATATTGTTTTGCCCATTGTACATATAGGGTGGCTATGAGTTGGACACCAACTCAACTGTACCTACCAACAACCAACCAACAAGGATGAAAAAAGAGGGTGGGGGGAGGAAGAGGAGGAAAAGGAAAACAACAATAAGAGTGTTACGTAATATAATCGCCAAATTCTACTTGCATTTCCTTCTGCACATATCTAGCTAAAATCTATTTTCCAGTCTCTTATACAGATAGGTATGGCATATGATTTACAGTAGTTCTAAACAATGGAATATAGCAGAAGTGATGTATGTTATCTCTTGGCCAGGCTCCTTCATAAGGAAAAAAAAATGGCCTTGGCAACTAATAGATATCAAGGTAGAGAAAATCCTATCTTGCACCATAAGACAAACCTTCACTAATTTAAAATAACTTAATATATAAATAATTCCATATACACACATATTTCCCCCTGTCCACAATGGAATCCAATTAGAAATCAATAAATAACAGAAAAATATCACAGAAGTTCCAAAGGAAATTTAAAAATATTCTGGAGTGAATTAAAATAGAACATATAAGGATAATTGGAATGCAGCTAAAGCAATGCTTGCAGGGAAATTAATAACACTAAATACTTATTTTAGAAAAGAAGGGGCTAGGGTATATGTCAGTGGTACAGCATGTGCTTAAAATGCACAAGGCCCTGGTTGATCCCAAGAAAGAAAAGAAAGAAAAAAAGAGGAAAAAAAAAAAAAAAAAAAAAAAAAAAAAAAAAAAAAAAAAAAAAAAAAAAAAAAAAAAAAAAAAAAAAAAAAAAAAAAAAAAAAAAAAAAAAAAAAAAAAAAAAAAAAAAAAAAAAAAAAAAAAA
>VMDO01020279.1:11847-37960 GCA_007922755.1 Pedetes capensis | reverse complement strand
TTGATACCATAAAATATAATTAGAAACTCCCCCCAGAAAACAAAGTAAAGAGGACTTGGTGGCTTGGGATGTAGCTCGGTGATAGAGTGGTTGCATAGCATGTGGGAGGCCTTGAGTTCAATGCCCTTCACCACACACACACACACACACACAGGAGCGGGACTTGGAGAGCTATATTTTGAGTTGGGGAAAAAAGTTTTTCTGATGTTTCCTGTGAGAAAATCATGGAGGGTATTAATCAAAAGATCAATGTGTGTTGTTTAAGAGATCCCAGGGGAAACATTTTCCTCTTTGCCTGATAGGGTTTAGAATACATAATTATACTCTGAAAAGTAGGGAGGACATTTATTAAGTCCACTTGCCTTGTGAGGAAATCAAAACTTAACGGACAGAAGTTTATAGTGAGTGTTCTTCTCCCCACTCTGCCATGCTGCACACCCTGCCCTCCCAGAATGCGGAGGATTTCTTTGTAGCTGAAAGTAGAATTTCTGTCTTGTTTGCTGCCATAGTTCATGAATCTAGAATGGTGGCTGCCATGTATTAGGTGTTCAATAAATATTTATAGAGTGAATGAATGGGAGGACTTTATTTCCTATGAGAGGATACATGAAGACTGCTATGTTTTAAAATTTTTCTTTTTTCTTTAATCCAGTACTAGGGGGTTGACCCTAAGGCCTCACACATGCTAGGCAAGTGCTCTAAGACTGCTACACCCCCAACACCTTTTTCTTTGTTACTTTTATTTTGAGATATGATCTCACGAAGTTGTACAGGCTGCCTCTGGCCTTGAACTCAAAATCTTCCTTCCTCAGAACCCTTTGCCCCAAATGGCTAGAATTGCAGGTATATATTATGGCACCCAACTAAATAATTTGTATCCCCCCCACCGTGTGTGTGTGTGTGTGTGTGTGTGTGTGTGTGTGTGTGTGTGTGTGTTACTGGTAATCAAACCCAGGGCCTCATGCATGCTACACAGTCACTCTACCACTCAGTTACAACCATAGAACTTTCAGTTTTTCTGTAATGAACTTTATAATACAACACATATAAAGAAAAGAACGCTGTTGGGTGCCATCAAGTTGAGTATGCCTCACAGTGATTCTGTGTATGACAGGATGGAACACTACATGACACTACACCAGGCACATGATCTTTTTTTATGTTTAAGCTCATTGCAACCACTGTCAGTACATCTAGTGGAGGGTCTTCTTTTTTTTTTTTTTCCATTGACCCACTCTTTCCCAAATATGATTTCCTTCTCCAGGGATTTGTCCCTCCTCACAACATTTCCAAAATATGTAAAATGCAGTCTAACCATCCTTGCTTCTAAGGAGCACTCTGGGTGCACTTCTTCTAGGACAGATCTGTTGGTTCTTTTGGCAGTCCATGGTATATTCAGTATTCATCATCAGCACCATATTTCAAAAGCATCAATTCTTCTCCTGTCTCCTTTATTCAACATCCAGCTTTCACAAGCATATGAAGCAACTGAAAACATCATGGCATGAGTCAGGTGCACCTTTGTCTTGAATGCAACGTTTTTACTTTTCACCACATTAAAGAGGTCTTTTGCAATAGCTTTTCCCAATGCAGTGCATTTTCTGTTTATTGACTGTTTCTTCCATGGGTGTTGATTGTGGAAAAGGGTTAAACAAAATCTGGGATAAACTCAGTCTTTTCTGTTTATCATGAAGTTGCTTACTCACCCAGTTGCAAGGAATTTTGTTTGCTTGCTGTTGAGGCCCAGTCCATACCCAAGGCTGTGTTCGTTGATCTTCATCAGTAAATGTTTCAAATCCTCTTCACTTTGAGCCAGCAAATTGGTGTCATCTGCATAATGCAGGTTGTTAAAGATGCTGTGTTTTTCTTCATAAAGTACAGGTTCTTGGATTATTGGCTCAGCATAGAAATTGAAGAGTACAGTGAAAAGATATAGGTCTGACACATACTCTTTCTTGAGTTTAAACCAGGCAATTGTTCCTTGTTCTGTTCAAACAACTGGTTCTTGTCCATGTTCAACTTTCTCCTGAGTACAAATAATTGCTCTGATATTTTCATTACTCACAATGTTATCCATAATTTGTTGAGATCCACATAGTCAAATGCCTTTGCATAGTCAATAAAATGTAGACGTCTTTCTGGTATTCTCTGATTTTGGCCAATATCCATCTGACATCAGCAATGATGTCCCTGCCACCATGCCCTCTTCTGAGTCTGACTTGACTTTCTGGCAGTTCCTTGTTAATATACTGCTCCGGTTGCTTTTAGCTCCAGTTTAGCAAAGTTTTACTTGCATGTGATAGTAATAATATCATTCAATAATTTCCATATTCTGTTGGATCCTCTTTCTTGGGAACAGGCACAAATATGGATCTCTTCAAGTCAATTGGTCAGGTAACTGTTTTCCAAATCTCTTGGGATAGACACGTGAGCACCTCCAGTGCTGCATCTGATTGTTGAAAGATCTCAACTGATTCATCAATTCCTAGAGTATCTATCATAATTAAGTAGATCTGTGAGTTTTCATCAAGTGAACATACTGGTGTAACCACTTTGCACTCTCGGAAACAGAATATTATGAGCACTTTAGTAGCAGTGCTGTCTCTCTCATGAGAGTTCTCATGAACTCTCCAGGAACTACTCAACATCACATCTCATCTTCCACTCTAAAGGGCAGCAACTACCCTGACTTGCTAAATCCAAGGATTTGTCTACCTGTTTTGAACTACATATAAATTAAATAGCTAGGGTTTAGCTCAGTTGGTAAAGTGCTGCTCCACACTCGTTGAAGACCTGGTTTCAATCTGTAGCACCACAATAATGGGAGGACGTGGCAGTCCACTCTCTAAAACAATCAGCCATCGAAAACCCTATGAGGGTGGCTATGAGTCAGCCCCGATTCAAGGACACCTAATAACAACAACAACAACAACAACAACGATTATATAATACAGATTGTATTTTGTGTTTGGCTCTTATGCTCAACCCATACATCCATTTTGCAAGACTCATTCATGACTGAAATTCTGAAATTACAAAAACAATTTATTTTGAAATTAATGCCAGGTAAAATCCACATTTACTGAAGAATTACCTTCTCTAAATATCATCTGTGCATATGACAGACAGTATCCCAAGAACACACACAATGGCATTACTTAACCCTCTCAATAGTTTTCTGAGGTATAGGTATTGTTATCCTTATTTTATTGCTAAATAAATTTAGATAAAAGTTACCTAGCTTGCTAGTAAATAACAAGCATGGGATTCATGCAACCCTCACTGCATCCAGGTCCAGCAGTAAACCCTGCCCAGTTTTACTAACCATCATCCTCCTGTGTCTCTCCCAATATGACTCCTTTAAGCTGTTCTCAATGAATATTCATTTAGATAAAGTAGGAGGAAGAGTGGGGGTGGTAGTAATTTAGAGATGACTGACTGTCTTGTGATCACGGGACAGGACAGTTTCCCAGGGCCTCCTTGCTATCTTGAACTGTGCATGTGGTGACACCTCTGGGTTCTCCATCTAAGGCTGACTTAGGACACCAGTGCCCAGGACGGGTGGACCTGGCCTGGCCTCTGCATTACAGATCTGGTCCTCATGATGGATTCAGGAAGGACTGGCTGCAGCCATGTCCTGTTTTTCTGTGGCCCCCAAAGTCACAGGGCACAGGCCCAGCTGGCTGTTAGCTTCACACCAGCTGTTCTCAATTTCTTTATAGGAAGTAGTGACCTTGGTTGGACTCAGCCCCAGTTGAGAAGCAGATTCCTCTGTCAGACTGCAAACTGCATCTGCAGAGCTTTTCACCAGAGGCAAAATCTCCCAGCCTGGGATTTACTGTGCTTAGCTCCCAGCTGTTTCCAACACACCATTCAGAAAGATGAGAATCTTTTTCTCATTAGGGTTTCCTTGGGCCAACATTTAGGCTTTATATATTTCAGGCTCACATGGCCTCCTGCTTTGCCTCCATTTTTAGAAGACATCAATAAGCCAGGCTGGGGACATCTATGGCCCCAGCAGAGGCTGCACTTCCATTGAGGGTCTCACCGAATGCAGCTTATTTCCTCCACCGATTTCATCTTTCTCTTTAAGTTTCCTTTCTCCTTTTTTTGTTCTGCTTCCTCTGGTCTTATGGAGTGATCTGAGATGGCTGAGAGTTAATTCCTTCTCCTTTCTGCCTCCTTTTGCTCCAGGCATCTTGCAAGCCTGTGTCCATGCTTAGTCAGCAGTGGAGGAACTAAAAAGAATCCCACAGGACTAGATTGTCAAGTGGGACTGAGGACAGGGGCTGAAAGGGGGTTAAGAGAGATGGCCAGAACCCACAGCAGAGCCCATCACACAGGAGGATAAGCTGGACCCCCAGGGCCGTGATAGGGCATCAGGAAGCTGCAGGAGCCTCTCTAAGGGCTTTGTAGGCAGATGCCAGATACCCCTTTTCTGTAATTGTGCATGTAATTACTTTGTTACTGGTAATGCCAAGAAGGAGGGAGGAGTAGGATTCTGGTTTCTTCCTAGCCCAATTACCTGAAATGGAATTGAAAAAGGAAGGAGTGGGAGTGGGTTACACTTCAGAGCTTTCTCTGTCCTGGGCATTGTGCTACATACATTTTTTTTTTCCTGTGGTACTGGGGGTTGAACCCAGGGCCTTGGGCTTTCATGCTCTGCAAGTGCTGGACCACTGAGCTGCACCAGCACATTTTTTTACTTTTTGAGACAGGGTCTCGCCAACTTAATGCAGACTGCCTCTGGTCTTGAACTTGCGATCCTCCTGCCTCCATCTCCCAAACCTCTGGGATTACAAGCGTGTGCTACCACGCCTGGCGGTTGCTACATACTTTTTTTTTTTTTTTTTTTTTTTTTTTTGCGGTACTTGGGAGTTGAACCCAGGGCCTCACATGTACTTTGCATTTGCCCTACCACTGGGCTACTCCCTCCATTTTTTATTTTTTATCTTGAGACAAGGCCTTGCTAAATTACACAGACTGCTTTTGGCCTCAAACCTGCGATCCTCTTGCCTCAGCCTCCCATGTTACTGGGATTATGGATGTATGCCACTGCTCTCAGCCTAAACAATGTTTTTATTGGCACATTAATTGTACATAGCTGTGGGGTTCCATGTGATATTTCCAAACATGCACACAGCACCACTCTTTTAACACTCCACCTGCCTAATCTCTAGTGATCCCTATTCTACTTTCAGATCAATTTTTTTTTAGCTTCTACAGATGGCAGAGACCATACAGTACTTGTCTCTGGCTTAGCTCACTTAATGTTTCCTCTAGTTCAGCATGTTTTGCTGCAAGTGACAAGATTTCATTCTTGTTTGTGGCTGAATAATACTTCATTTTGTATATATATCAGAATTTCTTTATCTATTCATCTGTTTATGGGCACATAGGTAGATTCTACATCTTAATTACAGTGAATTTGTTGTTAGGTGTCGTTGAGTTGGGTCCGACTCATAGCAACCTTATGTACAACAGAACAAAACACTCCCTGACACTGCATGTCCAGCACTATTGTCAGTGCTTCTCTGCCATTCATAGGGTTTTCAATAGCAGATTGTTTCAGGAGTGGATTGCCAGGTCCTTCTCACTAGCCTGCAGCACCTGGTATTCCCAGGTGGTCTTGCATCCAAGGACTAACCAGGGCAACCATGGTTAGTTTCTGAGATCAGGCATGATTGGATGGCAATGTGTTATAGCTGTAGACAACAATAAATGTTATGTGGGAGATATCCCTTTGGTTTGCCAATTTCATTTCCTTTGAATATATATCCAAAGGAGGGATTACTGGATCAAATGGTAGTTTTATTTCTACCTTTTTGTCGGGATTCAGCTCAGGCCTGGCTGAGGTCAAAGCCTTGCCCGACACTGGGTGGGTATCGGGGACCCACAGGACCAGGTTGGTGTGGTGGCTGGAGGCGCCAAAAAAGGACTTCGGGAGACCTTCTAAGGGAAACAGGAGAGGGAACATTTATTGGGTTGCTCCCCAAGTGAGGAGCAACCAGCAAGCAGACACTGTTAAGTGCTAGCTCAAAGCCTGCAGCATAGAATGCTGCAGACACACTGATGTTAAAGCTCTGCTCTTAAAGGTATAGCTATAAGCAACTGATGTTCTGGTGGGCCGGTGGTCTTGACTCTCCCAGCTGGCCTTCTCTGCCTCCCTTCTTCCCAAGGATGGGAGGAATTGGGAGGCTCTTCGTGAGTTGCTTGTAGCCTTCTGCGCTTTAGGGCCCCTGGTCTTGACTTGTCGACTTGCTAGATGATCTTCCATAGGATTGGGGAGCACTGGATCAAGGTGATGGGGTCCAGACAGCAGTTGAAGGATGGTGAGAGGTGAAAGCATGAAGTAGGGTCCAGGAGCCTGCTCATATAGGCTCCTGGAATGGGGTGTGTACCGGGGATAGCCAATGGGGGCACATTCCTGGTAGGTATGACAGTTTATCTGCCATACCTGCCAGGTAGGGGCAGTTATTAAAATAGGGTGATTTGGGGGTGCAATGAGGATTGGTAGGTAAGGTGGGTAAGGGTTCAATCAGGTGGGGTACCTTAGGAGCCAATCAGGGGCCAAGGGGTAGCCAATCAAAATTGAGGTGGCTGGGACAAGGTCAGGCTGGTCAGGGGCCATCTTTACCCACTTGATGGGAGGGATAGGAATGAGGGAGTGGAATGTGGCCCTGGGGTCAGTCCCTCAGGCTAATCTGAGGGACCCTAGTTATGGGGTGCAGTTTTAAAAATCCCCAACACCTCCCCCCTTTTTTTTCTGTTCAAAAAGGACCAGTGACCTTCCCTTGATTGCCTTCCCTGTGATGGGCTCCTAATTATAAGAGGTTACAATAACAGAAATATAACAATATACATAGCTTAAATTAAAGCACAGTAACTACTTGCATAAGACTACAATATTTACAAGGATCCGTTTCATGATTTGTTTCTCTACACAGTATCACCATTTCTCTGCTATTGTGCATTTTGTCTTATTAGTGATACCAAAATTTGAACCACAGCCTGTTGTCTCTCGTTCTACCCTTTCTAATAATATAATACACGATTATGATTATAATTACAATGATAATCATTGTAAATATCAAGATATTTAATGGGTTGTGGAAGAAATACCAATTAAATGGATTCATTGATTTTATTCTGGTGACAAGTCTTTCTAATACATCTTCTCCTGTGATTTTTGGCAAGGTTAGACTCTTCATGATTTTAATTTCATTGTGTAAATACTGGATAAGGGTGGATGCATTCCCTATCCCTGTAATATGTTTTCTTACTATGGACTAGTTGTGCCATGCCTCATTGTATTTCGCAGGTGTTATGCAAAAACTAGAGGAGTTCCAGTCGCAGTGGAGCTTTAATCGTTCCTGCACTCCTGACAGCTGATTTCCAATTAAGGTTATGGACTGGAGTATCTCATTTATCTGTTCTTATAAACTTTGATCAATGCTATGTTGGCTAGACTACAGTTTAACAGATTCAGCATGCCATTGTTCAATATATTGTTTAGTTTGTACTGCTTGTTGTAATGCTACACCACTCAGAGTGGCCAGCACTGTAACTCCTATGATTCCTATAATAACTGCCATGAGAGTGATTATAAAACATTTGGTCCTCTTAACAGTATCTGACATTGCCTTTTGGAGCAGGGCCACAGTAGGAGAATCCTGCCATGGCCTGTCCATTTAAATTGGAACCCACATGTTCTCCCTCATTCTCAGAATATGTTTTGCTTATTCCAGCCAAACAATATGCTTTGGTGGATACAAGTATGCATAGTGCATTTTTAGCATGATATTGACCCCTCCTGCGCATCCCATTTGGTGTTTCCAATTAATAAAAGATAGGGCACATGCACCAAGCTTGGGTAGGAATTACGAATGGATGATTAATGTCACCTTCTTTAGGTTGCTCCATTGTCCATATTGGATGCAGGGCTGTGGCTAATTTCCAGATGTGATCTTGTTGGCATCGAATTGTCCCTTTTGAAGGTACTGGATCATACTGTCCAACTCAAAAGGGGGCAGGTGGCAAATATCCTCCCTGTTGCCACTTAACTTTCCACTGGGAAGGAAAGCTCACGTAGTCTTCCTTCCCAGTTTCATTTTTCTCTGCCCGGTAGGAGTCAGCCAAACACCAGTCCATTACAACTCCATGGGAGCCATTATTGAGGATCCGGGCATGAGAATTTGGGCATTGGCTGTAATGGATCCAATATTCCTTCTGATCATTTAGTTCCTTGTTACATTTGTGTGGGATTTTCTTAGATGGTATAAATGAGAGCATGCTGAGGGACAGATATTTATAAGACCGACTATCTGTTGTGGGCCAATGTTGAAATCCAAGCTTGAGGCAGTGTGACCCTTCTCCTGTACACACAGGAACACCTTCTACTCCAACCTTATAGTTTTCAATAGATTTTCCTTCTTCTGATTTTACCATGGGACCTTTAAATTCATATGGACCTGCTAGCCATTCTGTATCATTACCATACACTAATACCGGCAAGTCAGTCCAAGATATGGCCCTATTCTGCGGTGGGTTAGGGACAAATGCCCAGTACTGATGCTGTGTTGGCCTGCCTTCATCGCCTTCCTTCCCCTCTTTTGGCCCTTCCATTCTTTGAGTTTTGTCTTTCCCTGAGCCATCGGAGGGGGGGTTGGTGATCTGTGGGCCATCTGACTGTAGCATGGGAAGTGTTAATTTTCCCCTTTCTTCCTATTGTCCTATTTTGGGCATTTTTTTCTTTCCCCTTTAATTTCTAGTCATTCAAATATCTGTCTGGTTATTTCTCTGAATCTATCTCATGCCTTTTTGTTGTACAACTGATCTACTTCCACTTTGGCCAATATAAACGGATTGACTGTCTGTTTTATTCCTTCAACTTTTCTCTTATTGGTTCTGTATTTGGACTATCTATATATCATCTATTTCCTCATTTGTTAGTATGATTGGAGTAAATTCCTCGTCATCTTCCTCATTATTCACCTCTACAAAGATGACTGTCCCATCATCTAGTGTTCGTGTTGTTATATATTTACCATTTAATTTTGTTAAACCTATTTTTGTTTTTGTTTTCTCTTGTTCAATCTGTCTGGGTTTTGGTTTTGGTTCATCATTGGAGTAGTTTTTAGATGGAAAGTTCCATTGCCATGAAAATATCTTGGACCTAGGCAATTGCTGAGTTTCATTTGTTATTTTATCAGGGGAATTTGGAGTTATTAAGGGAGTTGTTATAGAGGATCCACTAATGATACCTGTATCATTGATCTGCATCTCATTCAGGGGAATATTAGTTGGACTAGTTATCTCTATCAAAATTGTTATTATTGTATTTGTTTCTATTTTACCTGATGTTCTAAATTCAGGGATTTTAGTGGTATCACTTAAATGTTATTTATCAAAATCATTGTGGGGGCTGTCTCATCTGGATCCTTTCTTATATAAATTATTATTATTGCATATAATAAGTACAAAACATTTTCTTAATTTTAACATTTCGAATATAAACAATTACAACAATAACAAAATATATGAACAACTACAACAGTAACAAAAGTTAACGGTCTTAATTATTATTTATATTATTTACAATTATGACCCTTGAGCCTTTGAATCCAGTCAGTCTGCGTGTGAATGTTTGCAGTGTCACTGTGGGGAGAAAAAAACAGGTGTTATTTTTCCTTTGTTGCATTTCTTGATCTGTGGCTTGTGCCACGTTTCTAGCTGGAACCCAGCGTGGTTCCTTTTTTTCCCTGGAAACACGTAAGCCATGCCCCTTGTTTCAGACAACAGCAGAACTGGGCCCCTCCATTGCACTGTCATTGGGTCCTTCCATTGTACCAAGGTCTCTGGGGGGCAAGGAAGTTGACCCCAGTGCCTCTTTATCCTACTCTCGTTCTGGTCCTTTGGAATGTCCAGAGCATTCAGTGTTAGCAGGACCTTTGCTAACATAACTGATTGTGGATACTCTCTCCCCTTTTCTTTTCTCAAGTGTGCCTGGAGTATCCCATTGGTTCTTTCCATGATGGCTTGGCCTTGGGGTTATATGGAATCCCAGTTGTGTGCTCAGTGTTCCACAGGGCACAAAAGGTTTTAAATACTTGGCTGGTAAAAGCGGGACCATTATCCATTTTAATTGCTTTGGGCAGTCCCATGATGGCAAAACAAAAGGTGGTTTATCAATTTCTTAGTGGACTCCCCTGTCTGGCAAGTAGCCCAAACGAATTTGGAAAATGTGTCAATTGTTATGAATACGTATTTTAACTTACTGAATGGGCTATAATGAAAAACATCTATTTGCCAGAGGCAGTTGGATTTGAGCCCCTTGAATTTACTCCCATAGACTGCAGTGGTGGAGTGTGAATTAAAGCCACACATTGGGAACAGCTATGGATGATCTGTTTCAATTGCCATGGAGGTATATCTGGGAAAAAATTTTTAAGACCTCCACTGTTCACGTGCATCACTTTGTGAAGGTTAGCCATGCCTATTTGTACTGGGTCCGAATTTGAGGCTAGTAAATCTGCCTGTGCGTTTCCTTCTGCTAAAAAACCTGGCAGTGGCTGGTGACTGTGTATGTGCGCCAAGAAAATGGGCTGTGAGCATGCGGTAGTGATAACCCCTTTACCATCAATAGTGATAAAGGGTTGCTATCAAGGCAGACAAAAAATGTCCCAGCCACGGTAGAAAATTGGCTATGTACAACCTATCTGTATATAAGTTAAATGGCTCACTCACATTTTCTATGGCCCACACAGCAGCATATAATTCCTTAAACTGGGTAGACGTCTGTGGCAAACGTCTGTGGCAATGCTGACATAATATTCTGTCTAGCTTGGGGGGATAGACTACAATGCCGCTCCATTTTTTCCCCCCATCCGTGAACACTATTTTGGCATTCTCCAAAGATGCTTTTACAGATATCTTTAGAGGAAGCCAAGGCAGGTTCTTACAGGAGGCAATCCAATGCGTTTTTGGATAATGGCAACCTATCTGCCTTGGGAAGTTGAGACAGGCCCTAGCAAAACCGGAATGTTCCCATAGCAGCCAATCTATATTTGCTAATGGTTATGGCATGACAAGTTCATCTGGCTCTGTTCCAAAAACCTGCAAGCATCTAAGTCTGGCCTGTTTTACCATCTTTGCCATAGCCTGCATCTCATCTAGGTGATGTGGTCTGCTTCCTACTGATGTGTGTAACAATTCAATGGGCCACTTATTTTGAGAAATTGCTCCTACAATTGTGGGCATTGTGTTGAACAAGAGGACATATAATTTTTCTTTTGGGTTGTACCTTTTAAGTTCCAAATTGTTTATGGCCTCTTGCAATTTGGATATGGCCAATTTTGCCTCCAGTGTAAGAGTCCTTGATGATGTTGGGCTCTTATCACCCTTTAACAAATCAAACAATGGCTGAAGGTCAGATTTTGGAATCTTCAGCCATTGCTGGAGCCAGTTAACATGCCCACAAAATTTTTGGAGGCTGTTTAATGTCAGATGTTCTGGGAGCA
The DNA here is from genome assembly GCA_007922755.1 of Pedetes capensis. Classification (NCBI taxonomy): domain Eukaryota; kingdom Metazoa; phylum Chordata; class Mammalia; order Rodentia; family Pedetidae; genus Pedetes; species Pedetes capensis. Next base: position 26,441 of record VMDO01020279.1, on the reverse strand, counting down.
TTGTTTGGGGCTTTTGAGGTCTTATACCTTTGAGGGTAATCATTGACCCAAGGAAATTTATGGGTAATGTTCTCTGGATTTTTTTCTCTAGAGACTGAGAAGGAAGCATTCTTGAGGCACTCTATTAGCCTTTTTTTCCAATTCTGGCAGGGCACCTGGATTGGGACTGGCTATGAGTAGGTCATCCACATAATGATACAGTTGGACGCCCTCTCCCCTGATTGATCTTAGGACAGCAGCCATAGCTTCGTGACAAATCACTGGGCTATTGGCCATGCCCTGGAGGAGGCATAGCCACTCATAGCTTTCAACAGGCCCCTCGTTGTTAAAGTTAGGGATTGTGAACGCAAACCTCTTACAGTCCTGTGGGTGTAAGGGGACTGAATAGAAGCAATCCTTTAGATCCACTGCCAGAATGGAATAACCCACTGGTATGGCTGACAGCAATGGTAACCCTCTCTGTGGGCACCCTCAAGGTCTTAATGTCTTGTTCACCTGTCTTAGATCCTGCAGTAGTCTCCATTTACCAGAGTGTTCCATGGGCTATGGGATTTCCGTATACGGCCAGCTGTCAGTTGTTCTTGAACCAAGCCTTTTAACGCCATCAGTTTTTCCCTCTTTAGTGGTCATTGGTCCACCCAGACTGGTTCATCTCAGGTCCAGTATAGGCGAGGGGTACTGTAGCGACCAATGGCGTCTACTCTAAAGGGTGGTCCTGTTGATTATTCTGTGATTTTTTTTTGGGGGGGTCAGTTTCTTGGTTATTGAGGCGTGCTATTTTCATTGTTTGTCTACTTTTTTTCCTTGTTATTTCTCTTAACGCTTTAATTTTATTTATATGATTTCAGTGGCTTCCCTTGATGTGTTATCATCATCATTAACTCTTCTCAAGTCTAGGGATCTTTTACATCTTTGGTTATCATTTGAGGAACTAATTCCCTTATTATTTGCCACAATCTAGATACCTCCTTTTTATTTTTATCCCACCTTTTAAAAATAGGGCATACATGAGGGGTATTTGAGGGTCTTCCTTAGGAAGGTTTGATGTACATAGGGAACCACATGATTGTTTAATGGGGGGAATTTCATCGTTGTCTGATTGTAAGGTGAGGGTTTTTGAGGGGCAGCAGCAATGTCAATATAAATTATCCCTTCTGTTGCTATGATTACTCCCATTGCCCCAACGAGGTTCCACCCCATTAGATTAGATGGTACTCCATTGGAAACCAGAGGTTGGAACCTCCCATGATGTCTTTCTGAGTCAGCCCCATCAAATTCCTGCTCAGTTCTAAAAGAGCAGGTGACTCCTACTGCTCCCTCTAGAGGGGGTCCTTTCATTAGTTTCCAATTTGGGGGGACTTCCTCCCTTTTCAACACGGTCTTTTGGTCCCCCATATCAATGGTGAATTTGAAAGATTTGTCCCCTATTTTGATGATCTTAGTGGGAGGGAACCCTGTCCCATCTGTTGGGACAATTTGCAGCAGTTATTGGCTCTGATGGTAATTTCTCCCTTTCAAAAGGGGCTAGGAGCCACCCTGATCTCAGTTTAGCTACTGCTTAATTGGGCAATCTCTAACCCAATGCTTTCCATTATTACAGAATTTACAGGGACCATTGGGTGGGAAAAGCAGGGTCTTATCTGGACAATCCCTCACCCAATGTTGTCCCTTCTTACACCTGGGATAGGTGGGCAGTTGTCTATTCATCCAGTTGGTCATCCCTCCTCAGGGGCAGTTCGACCTCCAGTGCCCTGTGCTGCCACATTGATAACACTGGGCATTGCTCAGGGCATTGGCCTTATTTCGGGGAGCCACAACCTTTTTTGCCAAGGTGTTTGTTAGGGTTTTGATGACATCCCTATTTGATTTCAACAACTCATTTTTTGAGTCCTTGATTATTTGGGCCAACAGGGTGGTAGACTGACCCAGAGTGCCAACATCCTGGGTGGCAATTATCCAATCACTCACCTGGTTGTTGCATAGATGTTGGCCACCTGCCTGCAGATGTTTGATACCCCATCCCACACCAGGGTCCTCTTCGTCACCTGTTTGGATTCCTCATCTGTCCCCGCCATCCAATGTTTCACATTTCTTGAGACCCTGTCTACAAAATCGAGGAACAGCCCCCAGCTTGGTTGCCTTACAGCAATGGGCTTATGAGCTGTTCCCTGTGTGGAAGCCTGTCCCAGGCCTGCCTTATGCAGTCTCAGACCTGGTCAAAGTTATCCATGGGCCCCACGGCCTATTGCAGGCCTGTGCCATAATTAGGCCTTTGCCCCAACAAGCAATCTAGGCCCACAGGGCTACCATGGTTTTGGTTCAGGATGGCCTGCTGTTGGCCCTCATCCACATAGAAGGCCTTCCACTGCATGGACGTAGGACCTGGAAGGACCACTCTTGTTATATCCTTCCAGTCCTTCAGGGTATTGATTTTTGTCCCCACGGTATTAAGGAGTGCCCACGTCCATGCTGAGTGGGGGCCATCCTCCTGGATGGCGGTTCTAAAGTCCTTCAGGTCCTTGCTTTCATATGGATGCCATATGGGAGGCTTCTCTGGTGTTGAGACGAGGTTGATTGGATCCACTGTATATTTTACTGGGTCCAGGACGGGTGCTGAGGGATATGGCCTTTGATAGCCAGGTGGGTAGCTAACAGCTGGGTGTAATCCCCATCTTATCCCCTGGCAGGTTTTCTTTGGGTGCAATCCCAGTGGTGAGTGGACTTCCAGGGGAAGTCCCTCCCCTTTGGGTCCGAATCCTGACAGGGGCCCCTACCTTCTGGGTCTGACTCCCAGTGGAAGCCCCTCCCATCTGGGTCTGGCACCTTGTGAAAGTCCCTCCCATCAGGGTCCGACTTCCAGGTGGAACACTTCCTGTAAGGGCAACATCCTTTCTGTTAACGCTCAGAGTCCAACTTCTATTAACGGCTACTCCCTTTGAGGTCCAACTTCCTATGAAAGTCCCTCCTCTCTGGGTCCAGCTCTATAAGGAAGTCCCTCTCCAACCAGTACAATGGACATAGGTTGTCAGCCTTCCCCTATTCCTGATGTTATTAAAGATGTCTTTTGCAACTCCTTTAAAATTTTGTTAAAATAGGGTTTCATCTGTTTATTTTTGATCCCATTGTTGGCCACAACAGCATAGCCAAAGGCTACGCAGGTCTCAGGGTTTTCCAAAATGTTGGTTTTAATTTCTGGGTAAAGGCTTACAGCTTTGGCCCAGAAACGGGAGCTATCTTGAGTTGGAATGTCCTTAGTCCTAGTTACTAGGATTTGTTGGAGGAATTCTATTTTGGGGTCGACCGCCTCACTAGTTTTGTAACATTTAAATATTTTATTCTCTGCTATGATTATGGTTACTATCTAGTTACAAGTGTCCATTCATCCATTAATCAAAAATCGTTGTCCATTATAAGCTAAAGTGTCGGTGTCCATTTGTCTATCCTGATTCCCAACAACTGTATCCGTTCGTCTATTTTTCTATATTCATTATCTGTTTGAGAGTGCCTAGGTCCTTTGGGGGTTTTTCTTGTTATCCATCATGAATCTGAGGTTGGGATGAGCTAATCTCACACCAGATCGGCTCAAACACCTTTTAGGTGACTTTAGGCCAAGGTGTGCAATTGATCCATCTCTGGGTGGGGTTAGTTACCTCTCTCTAGACTATGGCTGTCTAACTTTAGGTTAAAAACCCCTTATTTGTTTGGTTCATCATTCACAGGGACCTGAGGTCCTGTGGTCCCCGAACAGAGGCAGTAAATCTTCTGTGGGACTCCCTTTTTGCCCTGGAATGGAAGCTGTGAAGCTCCCGTGAGGCTTTTGTTGACCTAGCTTCTATCACTTGTCCCACAGGATCCTGGGATCCTGCTGTCCTGGAAGCAAGGAGGCTTCCATGGGGCACTCAGCCCCGAAACAGAAATACTAAATTCCCATTGGACTGACGGCCCCAGAACGGAAGGCTGTTCTTCCGTGAGACCTAACTTTCAAACTCATTGGGGGAGAGAGACACAAACAGTTGGGGTAAGGTTTTCCCCTATGCGATCAGAGCAAGGAGGGTCCTAGACTTAAGGATCCTGCCCTAGGGGTGGAAAGTGAGGTGAGGGTAAGGGGGCCCTCCTCTCCTGTAGACAGACACAGACAACAAACCCAGACAAGGGGGTTATCATAGAGATAGAAATAGATGTTAATTCCCTCTATGCAACCTTGCACTTAGTGACAAACAGGGATGGGCCACATTTATACTGTTTTTCATCATGGCTGCAATAATTTACATTTCCACCAACAGTGTATGAGGGTGCCCTTCTCATTCGCGACAGAATTTATTATTTTTTTGTTTTAATGATAATGGTCATTCTAACTGTGGTGATGTGATATCTCATGATGGTTTTGTTTTGCATTTCCATGATGGCTAATGATATTGAGCATTTTCACATATTTATTGGTCATTGTTTCTCCTTTCAAGAAGTGTCTATTTAGATCATTTGTCCATGTTTTGATTAGATTATTTTTTGTGTATTTTTGAGTACCTTCTATGTTTTGGATATTAACCCTCAGATGAATATTTCTCTCATCCCTTAGGCTGTCTCTTCACTCTGTTTCCTTTGGTGTGCAGAAGCTTTTTAGTTTGGTGTAAACTCCTTTGTTGATCTTTAATTTTGTTTCTTGAGATTTCGGGGTCCTATTCAGAAAATCATTGCCTATACAAATACCTTGAAGTGTTTTTCTTCTGGTTTATTCTTGTATTCTCAGAGTATCGGGACTTACATTAAGGTCTGTGATCCATTTTGAGCTGGTTTTGGTACAGGATGAGATAGGAGTCAAGTTTCAGTCTTTTACATGTGGATATTCAGTTTTCTCAACACCATTTGTTGAAGAGGTAACCTTTTTGCCAATGCATGCTTTTGGCATATTTATGAAGAGTTAATTGGCTGTAGGTGCGTGGGTATATATCTGGGTTCTCTGTTCCGTCCATGTGTCTGTTTTAATGCTAATACCATGCTACTTTGGTTGTATCAGGAATTGTGATGTCTTCATCTTTGCCCTTTTTGCTCAAGTATGAATTCTAGAGTTGTTTTTAGTGGTTCTTGGGAGAATGCCATTTGTAGTTAGATGAGGATTATATTAAACCCATAGACTGCTTTGAGTACTAGGAACATTTTAACAGTATTCCTCCAATCTATAAACATGGGAGGTCTTTCTATCTCTTGTTGTTGTTAGGTGCCATGGAACTGGGTCTGACTCATCGTGACTCTCACAGGGTTTTCAGTTGTTTTCTGATGGTTTTTGGGATTCCTTTGGGAGTGGGTTGCCACGTCCTTCTCCCATTTTTGTGGTGCTGAGGATTGAACCTAGGTCCTCAGAGAGTGCAGATCAGCACTTTACCAACAAAGCTAAACCCCAGCCTACCAATCCCTTAGCGGCTTCAATTTCTTTCATCAGTATTTTGTAATTTTCATTGTTGAGGTCTTTCATATCCTTACTACTTATAAACTTATTACTTATAAACTTATAAACTTATTTTATTCATTTCTTGCACCTATTGTGAATGCATTGCTTTTATTATTTCTTTCTCAGCAAAATTTGTTGTGTATAGAAAAGCTACTGATTTTTATGTGACTTCTTATTTTGTTACTTTAATGAATTTGCTTATCAGTTCTGATAGTCTTTTGTCAAGTTGTTATGATTCTATGTAGAGAAAAACCTATCATCTGCAAACAGGGATAATGTGACTTCTTCCTTTCCTACTCATTTGTCCTTTATTTCTTTCTTTTGCCTAATTGCTCTGGCTATATAGTTCAGTACTATGTTGAGTAAGAGCAGTGAGAAGGGACACTGTTGTCTTATCCCTAATCTTGGAGGAAATACTCTCATCTTTTCCCCATTTAGTATAATGTTGGCTGTGGTTTGTCATCTAGCCTTTGTCATGTCAAGGTATGATCCTTGTATATTAATTTGACCAGCACTTTTATAATGCAGGGATGTTGAATTTTATCAAATGCTTTTTCTGCCAAGCGTGATAGTTGTTGTTGTTGTTGTTGTTAGGTGCCTTTGAGTCGGTATCTGACTCATAGCGACCTGCATAGGGTTTTCAATGGCTGAGTGCTTCGGGATTGCCTTGGGAGTGGATTGCCAGGCCCTTCTCCCATTTTTGCGGTGCTGGGAATTGAACTCGGGGCCTCAGAGACTGCAGTGCAGCGCTCTACCCACTGAGCTAAATCCCAGCCCAAGCATGATAGTATACACCTGTAATCCCAGCACTCAGGAGGCTGAGGCAAGAGGATTGCCAGGAGAATCACGAGTTTGAGGCCAGTGTGAGCTACATAGCCAAACTGACTCAAATAAATAAATAAAAATACCTTTTATCCATCTATTCAGATCATATAATTTTTATCCTTCATTCTATTGATATATTAACATTGATTTTCATATGTTGAATGATCTTTATATCCCCATAATGAAACTAACTTGATCATGTTGTATGATCATTTTCATGTACTATTGAATTTGACTTCTCTTTTGCTTAGAAATTTGTATCTGATCATCAGAATTTTTTTTTTCAATCTGGCAAGATAAAGAAACACAAGGCACACAAACAGGAAAGGAAGAAGTCAAACTAGCCCTAATTGCAGATAACATGATTCTATATATAGAAGAACCTAAAGAGCCCACGGAAGGACTATCAGAATTGATAAATTCATTAAATAGCAGAACATAAAATCAACATACAAAATAAGTAGTTTTTCTATACAACAATAAAGCAGTCTATCCAGATTAGGCACAACAAAGAAAATCAATGTGGTTTTCTTTTTTTATATCATTGTGTCTTTGAATGGTTTTGGTATAGGTTAATGCTGGCCTTGTAGAATAGATTTGGAAGTGTTCCCTACCTTCCAATTTGGTAGAATAGTTTGAGATGAACTGATGTTAGCTCTTTGAAAATTTGGTAAAATTCAATAGCAAACTCGTCTTGTCCTGGGCTTTTCTTTGTTAGGAGACTTTGTGTGTGTGCTGAGGGGTGGAACCAGGACCTCCCAAAGATTTTGCAAGTTCTCTACCACTGAGCTGCATCTTCCATCCATTTTTAATTTTTTTATCTTGAGACAGGGTCTTGCTAAGTTATGCAGGCTTCCTCTGGCCTTGAATCTGTGATCCTCCTGCCTTCACCTCCTGCTGGGATTTCAGGCATATGCCACTGCACCCAGCGAGGAGACTTTTTATGATTGATTCAATCTCATCACTTATTATTGGTCTATTCAGTTGTTTGTTTGTTGATTGGTTTGTTTGGGTTTTTTGTCCTTGTGTTTCATTCTTGGTAATTTATGTGTCTAGAAATTTGTCCATTTCTTCTAGGTTTTCCAATCTGTTCACATACAGATTTTTCATAATACTTCCCAATAATCCTTGGTATTTCTGTATTCAGTTGTAATGTTAAATTTTTAATCTCTTATTTGGATTTATCTCCTTTTTTCTTGGTTAGTTCCGGTAAAGCTTTTTAAATTTTGTTTATCTATTCAAGGAATCAACTCTATTTCATTGACCCTTCATATTTGTTAAATCTCTTTTCATTTATTTCTGCTCTGATATTTGCTCTTTCTTTCCTACTAATTTGCGTTTGTTTTGTTCTTGCTTTACTCCATCCCAGAAATGCCCAGCCAGGTTATTTATTTGAAATCTATCTTTTTGATGCAGGCACTCACTGCTACAAACTTCCCTCTTAATATTCCTTTTGCTGCATTGTACACGTTTTGATATGTTGTGTTTCCATTTTCATTTGTTTGAAGAAGTTTTTAATTTCCCTTCTGACTTCTTTGATGACCTAGTGTCCATTTAAATGTGTATTATTCAGTCTTTGTGCATTCATATAATTTACAAATTTCTTTGGTTGTCAACTTCTAGTTTTATTCCATTGTGAACAGAAAGGATACAGATAGGATTTCAACATTCTTTTTAACTTAAGATTTGTTTTTGTGCCTTAATATATCATCTAAACTAGGGTTTAGCTCAATTGATAGAATGCCGCACTGCACTCCTTGAGGACTGGGTTCAATCCCCAGCACAGCAAAAATGGGAGAAGGATGTGGCAGTCCACCCTCAAGGCAATCAGCCATTGAAAATCCTATGAGGGTCACTATGAGTTGGACCCGATTCAATGGCAGGTAACAACAATAATATATGATGTAAAGTTTCAACTGCTGATGAAGAAAATGTATATTCTGAAGCTGTTGGGTGGAATTTTTATAAATGTCTGTTAAATCTATTTCATCTGTAGTGTAGTCTGTTTCTTTCTTTTTTCTTTTTTCTTTGTTATCTTTTTTTTTTTTTTTTTTGGCGGGGGGAACTCTGGATGATGTGTCCATTGATAACAGGTGTTGAAATCACTCACTATTGTTGTACTGGAGCCTCTCTCTCTCCCTGCAGGTCTAATAACGTTTGTTTTATAAAATTGAGTGCTACAATGTTAGGCCTATATGGGTTCATAATTATATCTTGTATGTTGGTATGTTGATCATTCTATATAGTCTTTCCTTAGTTTTTTTTTTTTTTCATGAAATCAATTTTATCAATAAAATATTGCTACTCCTGCTCCCTTTGTTTTCATTTTCTTGAAATGCCATTTTCTGTCCTTTCACTTTCAGTCTGTGTATCTTTACTAGTGAAGTGATTTCCTGTAGGGAGCATATTATTGTCTTTTTCTTACCCATTTGGTCAGTCTGTATCTTTTAGTTGGAAAATTTAGTCTATTTACATTCAAGGTTATTATTGAAAGATATGTAATTGTGTCTGTCATTATGGTGATTCTTCTAGTTGTTTTGAATGAATTCTTTTTTCTTCCTCTCATTCATCTTTGTGGTTTGGTTTCTTATAGTGATAATATCTGATTATTTTCTGATCCTCCTCTGTATATCTGTTCTTCTAGCAGAATTTTTGCTTTCACATGTTTTCATGATGGTAGTTATCTTTATTTTGAGATAGGACTCTCCTAAGCATCTTTTGGAAAGCTGGTCATGAATTTGCTCAGTTTTTCTCATCTTAAAATGTTTTTATTTCTCCTTTATTTCTGAAGAATTACCTTCCTGGGTATAGTAATTGTGGTTGGAAGTTAATTTCTTTCAGGACTTCTAATATGTCATTCAATTATCTTCTAGCTGAGAAATCCTCAGCAAGAATATCCTTAAATGTGGCAATACTTATTTTTTACAGATTTTAATATTATTTATTTGTCTTGTGCATTTGATAGTTTGACTGTAATATACTGTGGTGAAGATCTTTTCTGGTCTTGTCTATTTAAGGTACTATAAGTCTCATATGAAGGTCCATATCTTTCCTGAGATTAGGAAACTTTTCTGCTATTATTTCATTGAGGTTTTTTTTCCTGTGGTACTTTGGGATTTGAACCTAGGGCCTTGCACATTCTTTGCAAGTGCTCTACCACTAGACTGCACCCCCAGCCTGTTATTTATCCATTTTTCATTTTCAGACAAGGACTCACTGACTTATACAGACTGCCTCTTGCCTCTGCCTCCTGAGTTTTTAGGATTACAGTTGTGTGCCACTGCACCCAGCTTGAATGGGTTTTCTATACTCTTTTGTTTACACACCCTTGTTCTTGTTGTTGTTAGGTGCCATTGAGTCAGGCCTGACTCATAGCAACCCTATGTACAATAGAATGAAATACTATACGACACTGTGCCATGCCCAACACTATATCAGTGCTTCTCAGCTATTCATAGGGTTTTCAATGGCTAATTGTTTTAGGTGTGGGCTGCCAGGTCCTTCTCCCAGGGCTATAGCACCTGGTATTCCCAGGCAGTCTCCCATCCAAGTAATAACCAGACCCATCTCTGTTTAGCTTCTGAGATCTGATAAAATTGGATGCCAGGGTGGTATGGCTATAGACTCCTCACCTTTAAATATTTTAAAAAAGCAGATATTTGTTTATTGTGCCACAAAAATCTTGAATGCAGGTGTATATTGTGGGACACATCTTGAATCTCAGTAGTTTGGGAGGCAGAGGCAGGAGGATCACAAGTTCGAGGCCAGAGGTAGCCTGTATAACTTAACAATACACTGTCACAAAACAAAATTTAACAAGTGGGGCTAGAAGTGCAGCTCAGTGGTAGAGCCATTGCCTAGTGTGTTCAAGGCCCTGGGTTCAACCCCTTGGTACTGAAAAAAAAAATATTGAATGCTCTTTTCTTTTTTTCTTATCTTTTTTTTCTTCCTGTCTTCTTCTCAAGAGAAGGACATGGCAATCCACTCCCAAAGCAATCCCGAAAGAATCAGCCATTGAAAACCCTATGAGGGTTGCTATGAGTTGGATGTGACTTGACAGCACCTAACAACAATCTTCTTTACGTATTTCCTTCCTTCTTTCCTCTCTCTCTCTCCCCCCCCCCTTTCTTCTAACTGGGATATTTAAAAAGACTTGTCTTCAGATATTCTTTCTTCTGCTTCACCTAGCCTGTTGAGGCTTTTAACTACATTTTTATTTGGCTTTTTATGCTGTTTATTTCCAAAATGGGGCTGGGATTTAACTCAGTTGATAGAGCGCTGCGCTGCAGTCTCTGAGGACCCAAGTTCGATTCCCAGCACTGCAAAAATGGGAGAAGGGCCTGGCAATCCACTCCCAAGGCAATCCTGAAACAGTCAGCCATTGAAAACCCTATGAGGGTCGCTATGAGTCAGATACCAACTTGACAGCACCTAACAACAATTTCCAAGATCTCTGTTTGGTAGGTTTTTATTTATTTTTAAAATTTTTAAATTTTTAATCTTTTTTCACAATCTCTATCTCTTTGCTACATTTCTCATCCTTATCCAGCATTATCTTCTTAATTTTATTTAACTGTTTATCTGTATTGCCTTGGTTCTCATTGAACTTTTAAATGATCACTTTTTACTTCTTTAGCAGGAATTTCATCCATTAGATTTCTTTGGAATCTGTTGTTAGAGAGTTGTTATACTCTTTGGGAGATGTTGTATTACCTTATTTTCACATATTTTTTATTACTTCGATCTGTGCATTTGGTGGATCAAATATCTCTACCATTTTTATTGAGTTCCTCCTTGGTAAGTGGTTTTCTCCTGAAGGTGTGACTTATGGTGTTAGCTTGTTGTGCAATGTTGGCTTTGAATCCTGCTAGGCACTGTGCCATAGTCTCACTGTAGCTTCTTTGAGTGGGATTAGTGGCTTTAGACTGTGTACCATGGCAGAGTAGGAGACAACAACTGCCTCGGCATGTCCCACAAGAATGGGAACACTGAAGCCAGGTGCGGTGGCACATGCCTGTAATCCCAGCGGCTTGGGAGGTGGAGGCAGGAGGATCGCAAGTTCAAGACCAGAGGCAGTCTACGTAACTTAGTGAGACCCTGTCTCAAAAAGTGAAAAAATGGGTTGCGGTGCAGCTCAGTGGTATAGCACTTACAGAGCATGCAAGCACGAGGCCCTGGGTCCAACCCCCAGTACCACACACACACACACACACATACACACACACAAAAAAAAAAAAAAAAAAAAAAAAAAAAAGAATGGGAACACTCTAGCAGTTCAGATAGGTGTGGTGTAGACATGTGATCGCTGTGAGCCTACTCCTGCAATGGGAGTGGTGGCCTCTGTTGGAGGGTGGGAGTTTCCTCATGCACTGTTGCTGCTACCTCTGTTACTGGCAAGTGCTACTGATGGTCCCAGCAGTGGGGAACTGCCTTAAACACTTGTTCTCTGACCAGTCAGTGGCATGCGTTCCAGTGCTGTAGGGGGAGAAGTGGTGGCAGGAGCCCTAGCAGCACTTCTGTGGCTTGCTCACAGTCTGACAGCAGTGTATAGTCAGAGCAGGTATGGGAGATCCCAGCAGGGCTGGGATCACATAGGTAAGGTGGTAGCATGAACCATGGGGTTCCTTTCTGCCATGTTAGTGATAATGCCTGTCTGGGAGTGGAGACATGGCCAGAACTGTGCAGAGTTCATCTCCTAGCCTCCTTTGGCTGTGACACCTGGGGTGGGGAGTGGTGACAGCCAGGGCCTTCCTCCCCTGACTCCTTCAGCTGGAGGACTCCCTTTGCTCCAGAGGAAGCAGGAGCCAGATGAGGCTGGAGCCAGGCAAGGTGGCTCTTGGCAGCCCTTACTCATGCACACACAGTGGCATGGTGACAGCTAGAGCCAGAGGATTGCTCAGAGCACCACCAGCAGGGCCCAGTGGGTGGTGCAGCAGAGGGAACCATGGTGCCCCACCCTTCCCTGTTAGTAACAAGTCCCTGAGCATGGCACTTGGGGTAGCAGTAGCAGGAATCTTAGGGGACCCTTCAGTGGTGCCACTGGTCACAGTCTTGGTCTAAGAGGGCAAGTGTGATCTGGTTCTGAAGGGTGGTGCCCTACCTCCTCCTCCTTGTTGCAACACTATAGTGCAGGGAACCCAGTGGGCTCAGTCACCATCACTCTGCTAGGCTAAGTGGGGTTCATAAGGCAGCTATGCCCCCAGCCATAGGAATGCCCATGAGTCCTAGAGATGGGAATATGTGAGGAGTGTGATCCACAGAGCAGGCCAAATTAAAACAATAGCTCACTTTTTGAGATGGTTCCTAGCTAACAGTACCCTAGGTATTTGCCGGGTCATGATGTGCAAGCCTTTTCCAAAGAAATGTTATGGTGCACATTTCACAGTACTTGTGTAGTTACAAGCTATTGAGGATTGTGAAACTTTCCAGTAGGTAGATCATCAGCATCCAGATTTATATGCTTTTCTGTGACTCATTCTTTGACCTTCATCCCTGCATAGTGGAGATAACTCCTCCCCCAACTATGGAACTGGGGTAGAACATGCTGGGATATTTTGTTTCTTTTATTATGCTTTTGTTTCAAGGCCTCTGAATTTTATGAAATCTCAATCTCCTCCTTGCTGATTTCCAGTCCAGTGTTCTCCATAGTCACTCACCTAAAAATAAAGGTATACATGTATTACTTTGGGTCTTCTTTGAGGAGGAATAGGTGAGTACTGGGCACCTGTATTCAACCGTCTTGGATATCCTATACATCATTTCATGTAAATAATGTTATTTGCTATCCATGACAACTTTGCAGTGAATTTATTATTCCTAATTATTCAGATTTGTAAAACAAAACAAAAAACTTTAAAGAGGGTAGTTGACTGATCAATAACTGTAGCAGGATCAGGAGAGACTGATCAATAACTGTAGCAGGATCAAGAGAGACAAGAGACTTAAAGGAGGATTTCGATGGCACTGGTATTTGACTCTGTGGACTCTTTCCAAGACTGAGCCCCGAACAAAGGAAGCTTGGACCTCTTTCAGGTACCTGAGGTGGGTGGGCTTACAAGAGTAAAGACAGCATAAAAGCAGAACAGTGGACTCACACAGCAGTCACAGCTAAGCCAGAATGCCCCAGAGTGGGAAGGTTTTTAAAACCATAAACCCACCGGAGACCAAGGAAAGTAGCAAGTGGTACCATGTGACAGGGCAGCTGTACGCATGCTTGCCTCCGGGAAAATGTTTGTTCTTGGCAGTCCTTTCTAGGGGAGGCAACGGGCCAATAACACCTTGAATGCTGGCTTGTCTGTCTTTCCAGCTGTCTACTGTTCCTGTGTACTGCAGGCTCAGAAGCAGCACACCTGCCTGTAGCTCCTTTTGCAAGCTGGCTTCCCCAGCCTCTGCTGGTTGCATGGATCAGGACAGGGCCTTAGAAGGAAAAGCTTTTGAAGATGCAGTCTTAAATACTCGCTGCCCTGGCCGGTAGAAACTTGCAAATGTGAGCAGTGAGAGATTCTCAAAGTCCAGCCAGATGATGGCTGGTGAAATAAGGGATGACACCCAGCCCACAGAGGGGAAGAGTCATTAGATCACTGCTTTCTAACAGTGATGGTGCCTCTCATAATATCCTGGCTTGAAGCAGAATCCTGAAGGCATCTCCTCATGAGTGAGCTCAAAGGTTACTAAGCATTAGTCATTTCCTGGGTTGCATTCTTCCAGCCAAATTTGGTCCAGGCTGAATAAAAAGAGAAATATGGGGAAGGGAATTCCCTTACTTTGTGCCTGATGATGAAAATGATTTCTCTGCCAACTTGGGAAAAGGTGGAGGGCTGGAGGATGACCATGACCATTAACTATGTTTAATATTTTGTGGTTCTAGGAAGCATTTCAGCGACTGTGCACTGGGGTTGTACTAGGGCACAAGGCACACGGACGAGATGGGTAGAGGACTAGTTTGCGCCAAGCTCCCTGAAGTCACATGGGATGGGATGTTTGATACCTCAAAGGTCTCCTTACCCCTCTTCTCCTGGGCCTAACACTTCCCTGTTTTTCTGATGGGCAAGAGGAAGAAATTTCCTAGAAGAGTGGGTGTAAACTGGAAGCTGAGTGTCTACAGGCAGACTAGGGCTTGGGCCTGAGCATAAGAATTTAACCCTACTCTACCTCCCTATGCGGAGCCCTCCTACCTAGCACATGGAAGGGACTATCTGCTGCCCTCTTACTACCTCACTTCTGATTTGAGCTGTCTATGCAGCTGTAGCCCTGTGGCATCCGATCCCGTCAGATCTCGGAAGCTAAGCAGGGTCGGGCCTGGTTAGTACCTGGATGGGAGACC
>VMDO01020279.1:0-11747 GCA_007922755.1 Pedetes capensis | reverse complement strand
ACACCTAGAGTGCATTAAATAAATATAAATTTTATTAAAAACACTCACATAGCGTTATCAGGAATGATATAATAAACAGCTTTCAAATAACCTGCATTCATAACATTACAATACTTACAGTATTTATAACCATCCTCAGATCTTATAAACAAACCAAACATCTCATGAAAATGAAACTGTTAAAAAAATAAAGCATAGAAAATGCACACCGAAATTCATTATTTTAGTGTCAAACTGCAAAAAATTTCCTACACAAGTTAACCACTAGCTTTAGAAGTGAACTGTACATGACTGTGCGTCAATCAAAATGAAAAATTCATTCAAGTAAAGTTGACACCACTCAGAAGCATTTTCAAGTATGGCTATATAGTCAACCTGATATTCCTATATAAGCAAACTGTAGATCTGCTTTCCATTCATTCTGAGGCAGGTTTAATATTTACAATTATAAATCTGATATTTACAATAAGCCACTCAATTTCCTCTTCTACCTAACCTCTTCCCAGTCCCCCAAACCATACTCCCTGCTCCTGTTGGCCAGCAGTTTGACAAATGACAATAGATGAAGGAGAAACCGAATATTCATTAGGGATACCCAACTCAAAATCACCATATGCATGGTACAGTAACTGTTTTGGGTTAGACAGTATGGTATGCAAAACATTAAAATCACGTGGTTTTTATGTAAAGCAGACGTTTAAATGCTTATAAATTGGTCAGAGCCAAAAACTCGAAAGACAAAAATTCTCTTATAAAGATTTGACCAATAAAACCCATGGGCCTCTACTGGTTAAGAATTTGTTTGAAGATCTAGTAGACAAAACTGTACTTAGGCCAAAATGTAATTGTACAGTCCTATTGCACACCATACTTCTAGATGTTAGGCCTGTTTAGGTAAGTCCTCATGGAATATGAACCTCAACCTGTATGGATTACTTTTTTGAAAGCTTTATTGAGAATTAAAAGACTTCTGGCTAATGGCCACTTGCCAAACTTCTGCCTTACAATTTTCCCTTTATCAGCTCAGTCAGTGCATTTCTGTTTTCATGTATTTTTTTTTCCTCCTTGAAACAGTCAAAAGAATCCCCAAACTTTTAAAATGCTTTCCTTTAAAATAAGCTGAAAGATTTACAAAATTAGTTTTACTTACATCAGTACATATACAAGAGGAGGGATTCAAAATAAGCGGGTTAAATCCCTGAAAAAAAATACATTTATTAACCTACAACAATTTTACATAAACACAGGTGACATGTTGGCATAAGGAGAACATGAGCTGAAATATCCCTGAATTTTTAGAACAAAAAGGTTGAAGTTCAAGTTATACTTGCTAAGAAATCAAGTATTGAAAAAAGAAAAAGGTACTTTTTATTTTGTCATTTAAAAAAAAAGACTTGGAAAAAAAATGGTGGTACATGATGTTAGAAGCTCTCACTCTCAGTTCAATATCCTATTGCCAAACTAGTGTTGAGGTATATGACAAATAGGAACATCACTCAAACTTCTAATGAATTCTTAGCTCACATTATGATACATTTGTAGCTGGCTGAGTAGCACCATCATGATGTGAATTCTGCTTCAGACATCATATATATATATATATATATATATATATATATATATATAATGATAGATATACATATGTATATATTTTAATTTTTTACAGTACTAAAATACTAAAGCATTAAAAAGTTTTGTTTACAATTTAATTTACTATACTATACAACTCTCTTTCACTTTATACAAATTAATGATTTAAAAACACAGCAAACCAGCTGCCTGTTTTTCCTTTTTTTTTTTTTTTCCTTTTCTTTTTCTTTGTAACCAACAGACACATGGAACTAACCCTGTTTCTTTATCCTAGGCAGGCATTAGTCCACTCAATCTTCTGGTAAGGAGGACACTGAAGCTAAGAAATGATGACATCACAATGTACAGAATTATTACATAAAGGCAGACTGCCGTTCAGCTCTCTGAAGGGCACACAGATCCACAAGACAGCACAGGCTTAAGTGAACAAGCTTTGCTGCGTCTGTAGCATGCGGTTAAGTATGACCTGCAGTGAGCAGAAAATCCCTAAAACTATACGTATGTGAGCAACGAACCTCTCACACAATTTTGTATAAAACTTTTACAGTATAGCATGTGAGATGAGCACCAAAAAACACGTGTTTTGTGGACTAACATATTCCCTTGAATCCAGCAAGCCTCACTTTGGATTTAACTGGCTGTGTTAAAAATGAACACATTGCTCTGCTCATCAGAAGATACACGGAAAAAAGCAAAAATGTCTTAAAAGCTTTCCTTTTTTCCTTTAAAAAAAAAAAAATCAACTTTTCGTCCTAAAATGAAACTTTTTTTTAAACGTCTCAGTACCTTAGCATTGTTCAAGTCGTCAAAGCTTAGGTAGACAAAGTGCTTCTAAAACACCACTTAAAATATTTATACACATACATGTATGTGCACATATACAAATATGTATATATGTACATATGTTTTATTGTCCTACAAGGACATCACTGGATGAGCAAAATCCAGAGGCCTTTAAAATGTCCACATTTTAAAAACTAACCTAGTGTAAGAACAGGTATTCGTGATAAAAACTTGAATGAAAAGGTACCCTTGTTCTTCAAGGGCACTGGAGTACACTGATAGCATCTTGATGATATAAAGGCATTAAATTTTCAACTATTAAAGACACCATTTTCTTAGCACCATTTCGTAGAACATCCAGACAGATTCAGTGTTTTGCTGCTATTTGTTTAGCTGTAGCTATTTTGATAAATAAGTTAATATTAAGATTACAGTAAAAACTGTTAAAAAGCCATAATTCCAGTATTTCAGTACATCATATGTTCAGCACCAGATGGTATTTTAAGATTCCTGCAACCGTAATACTAGGATACTTGCATTCCATGACTACACAAACTTGATATTATTGAAAGTGGTCACAGATGTGTAGAATTGTAAGGGGGAAAAAATCACATTTACATATTATCTCATCCAATAATAGAACCAGTGCTTGAAAACGTAAATTGTGGAACATTGCTTCCCCACTTTCTTTTTTGCATAGAATGCTTTGGTCTTTTTCCTGGAAGTCACTTGTGACCACTTGGGAGTCAGCGGAACTTAAGTGCTATGGTAAGGTCACCTCTTTTTTGGCTGGTGAGCTGAGCTTATTCCCACTGCATTTGTCACGAACAAATTTGTGACCTTTCCCCCTTGCCCCACTGCCCGAGTCACGAGAGCTATGCTGCCGCCCAGGTGGTGGTGGTCTGCTCAAATGAGGTTAGCTACAAAAGGGACATCATACGTATCTGTTGTAAGGCCCTGTGACCCGTGTAAAGGCATATGGAGACGAGGTCACCATGGTGTCTGTGGTCACAGATGTGGTCTTTTCAGCAACAAGAGAATTGACATAGCGCAGGTGAGCTGCGTAGGGATCCTGTTTCACTTTTTTGCCGCGGGTTTTCTGAGGCACGTTGTCCGGGCCCTCCTCATACTCTTCCTCCTTCTCTCGGGCCTTTGCGGCCACTTTGGCTTCCCAGAGAGCCAAGCCATGTTTTGGCTCAATTAAGTTCTTATGCTGGTAAAAGACAAGTGAGATCCTCGTGGGGCGTCCCCTGTTGGGATTCCTTAAGGGGGTTGTGGCATGAAGCTCGCGCTTTGCACACTCAATGAGAATGGACCCATGAGTTGGAGCCACAGCCACCCCCCCAATGTCAGAATCCAGAAAGCTCTGCTCACTGTCTGACCAGACCTCCTCGTTGTCCTCTGCAATTGAGGCCACACTCGGGTCTGGTGCCACAGGGTCCTTTTCCTGGCTGTTGGCATCACTTAATTCGTGTAATTCCCCTTGAGCAGAAGCAGTCCTATCGTGGTTAACCTGCGGAAGCATCTCTGCTAGACCATTAGCCGTGTGGGAAAGCATGTTGATCTCTTTATTTTGGAGGTGCAGAGAGTGAAGAGAGCTGTTGAGTGTGCCTGGTGCTGGGCTGCCGTCATGGGTCATGTGAGGAGGTGGAGGATGTTCACCATTTTCATAGTCCAGGTTTGGATTGCTCAGGTTGGGTGGTGATCTAGAGGCAGTTCCCATGAAATGGCTGTCTACCTGGTGAGTGGAGTAAGGAGGTAATGTCCCAACATGGTGTACATTTGGTTTAATGGTACCGCTGCTGAAAACATCTCCCTGAATATTTTGGTTTCTGTAACCTAAATACTTAGAGGTAAAACCTTGGTTATTCCTAAACCTCTGCTGGCAAAGTGTGTGGATGGGTGGTAGGTTAGAGAGATGGTCTTGGCCTGGATACTTGTATAGATCCAATGGTTGAGGCTGGGGAGAATAAGAGCCCAGATAAGGGGAGCAGTTGTCTGCTGCCACATTTCCATTGCACTGATATGGATACTGGTTATTCTGGTTTAACAGCCCAGGGTATGGGTTCATGGGATTCGAACTTGAATATGAACCTGCAGCTTGAGATGAAGTGGAATAGAGGTTCATATGGTTGGTGCCTCCATACATATCTGATGTGTGTGAAGTGTCTGGATAAGGATGAATTGGATTGGGCCGTCTCATGTGTAAACTCATGGGTCCAGAAGAAGAGTAAGAGTCAGTGGACTCTGGCTGTGGGGGCTGCCTCTGCACCTGCTGTGGCTGAGGTTGGGGCTGCTGAGACTGCTGCACGGCTGGTCCTGAGAGCTGCAGAAGTTCTGTGGAGAGGGTAAAAGAGCAGGAACAAATATGGTTAATTATTGTTTGAAGTCTAGTGAGGATACTTAGGTGAATGCCCCCCAATGATGCAACCCCCAAGAAGCAATGATGACAGCAAAACCATGGTTCCGATCATTGTCCTATCTTTTATATCTAAAGCATGATAAGTGAAATGGAGAACTTTTCACAGTACACTCTAGTTGTTGTTAGGTACTGTCGGGTCGGTATCCGACTCATAGTGACCCTCATAGGATTTTCAATGGCTGACTGTTTCGGGATTGCCTTGGGAGTGGATTGCCACATCCTTCTCCCATACACTCTGGTAGGTAAACAAAAACGTCAAATATCTAAAGGCCTTCCACTGAGGGTTTCATGGAATTTCTGGAATTTCTCAATGTGCCTTTGCCTAAAATGCTCTCCTCTCTCTATGTCCTGACCCTTCCTTGACTAAGTCATCCTTTCCTCAAGAAAGGTTTCTGGGGCCTCATCTTCTGCTTTTTTAATGCTCGCTGCAGATACAGGTCTCACAAAGCACCAGTCACACTGTATTGTAAACAATCTGTTTTTAGCCCCCTGTATGCCTCCACTGCTGAGTTCCTAGAGGGTCATATGTTAATTTCCCCATTGCATAGAAGGCCCAGAATTTGTGATATAATTGAAGTAATACTCTACGATTCACGATGGAAGATTCAGCAGTGTTCACTTCAACATAAAAAGCATCTTATACAATGGGCAAACCCTGCTTCATGAGTATGGTTTCTATAAAAGAAACTTATCTAATTGTAGACAACACTTTTTGTTGTTGTTGTTAGGTGCCGTCGAGTCAGTATCCGACTCATAGCGACCCTCACAGGGTTTTCAACGGCTGACTGTTTCGGGATTGCCTTGGGAGTGGATTGCCAGGCCCTTCTCCAATTTTTGCGGTGCTGAGAATTGAACTGGGGACCTCAGAGACTGCAGCGCAGTGCTCTACCCACTGAGCTAAATCCCAGCCCAGACAACACTTTTAGAGAACTTTTAAGCCAGGTGGGATGGCACATGCCCCAAATCCCATCTATTTGGGAGGCTGACTCAGGTGGCTCGAGGCCAGAAGCAGCCTGTGCAATTTACCACAAGGCCCTATCTCAAAGTAAAAAAGGAACTGGAGGTACCATGCCACTCAGTGGTAGAGCCCTTGCCTAGCCAATGCCAAGGCCCTGAGATGAACCTTCCAACACTTCAAAATAAATAAATAAATGAATGAATGAATAAATAAATAGGTTGGTTCTAAGTAAACTGGTATACTAAATTTAACAATAAATCACTCCCCGACCCCCATTAATAGTCAGGCCAATACTGTTAGCCAAAATTTCTGTTTTTTACATTTCTAACTATAGACATCAAGCCAGAGCCTATGGAAAGAAAACATCAACTTAGTGATCAAAGATTATTCATCAATACTATTACTATAGATGTAACCACTTTTGATGAGTACAAGTTTTATAGAATAACTACACACAGAACACCTCCCAAACTGCAGGCAACATGGCTAAGGAAAAGTATCTTACTCTCCTTCCCTTCCCTTAATCTCCTTCCCTTACTATATGATATTGTTGTTGTTGTTGTTGTTGTTGTTAGGTGCTGTCGAGTCAGTATCCAACTCATAGCAACCCTCTGTACAACAGGGGAAACACTATTGTCATGCTTCTCTGCTGTTCATAGGGTTTTCAAAGGCAGATTGATTTTTGGGAGGGGGTTGCCAGGTCCTTCTCCCAAGCCTACAGCTTCTGGTGTTCCCAGGAAGTCTCCCATCCAGGTACTAACCAGTCCTGACCCTGCTTAGCTTCCGATATCTGATGGGATCAAAGGCCATAGGGCTACAGCTGCAGGCACTATATGATATAGCAGATCATATTTTCAAGCTTATTTCAACAAATAGTCCTGCTTTAGTTATCTAGACTTAAAACATTGAAGTCATCCTTTGCCTTTTTCTTATTCACTTCCATGTTTTATCACCAATATATTGATTTTTTTCCCCCATTTTGGAAGAATTTGCTGCATTATATTTGCCATGTTTTCACAGCTACCACCAAAATTCAAAGTCTTGTCTTTCTTAAGCACTGTCTCCAAGTGCTCCTCTATTTCTGAGGTGGGCCACCTGCTATTGCTAGGTTAGCACTAATTTCATCATACCATTTTCCTGACCAAAAAACAAACACACACCAAAAATACAAAAAATAAACTTTGCTGTTTATTATAAAGTCCAAACTTCTCCATCAAACAAACTACCACTTCCAAGAGTAAAGCGTGGCCCTTGCTACTTCAGAAAAGATTCTGGTACAGAAATGAGATCATGACTGTTACCACCTCCCCAAACTGACAATGATCCTGCTTGCCATTAGAACCACCCAGTCCATTATATCCACAAAGCATCACGTCAAGTTACCTGCCAACTGTTTTGCCTGGCTTGCATTTTCAGTCTGTTTTGTACGGGGTGGGGCCAATTTTTCCTTTTCGTTCTTATTCATGCTGTTCTCCAGAGAGGAAAGCTTTTCAGCTGCAGCTTTCTTGGCTTCTAGTTTTCTTGGTCGGGAAGCCTTCACTGGCTCTGGTAACATCCTGACTTTCCGCCGAAAATTGCTCAGCACCTCGATGGCACCGCTTCGCTTTTTCTCCTCCTGTGCTTCTGCACTCCCAAACTCATCCACATCAGCGATTTTGTACAAGGGCAGCACGTGCAGTTGTTCATCCTCAGGTTTTCCTCCAAACCCACGATTGTCTTCACTAGTAAGCGTGCATACCTTGTAGGGAAAGGAGACATAACAGCCTCAGTTCAAGGCCAGAAGAACTATTTGTGTGCAGGCGTGTACGCACATCTCTCCCTCAGTGTCCAGACTGGTGTTGGACCCGTGACATGCATGTAACCATAATTAACACAACATCAAAATGGAGCGGAGAGATAAAAATGGAGTGGGAGAGTTACTTATTTTTTCTCCCTGAATTTATCAGGAATGGTTATAGCTCAATGTGGTTCTTCATACTCTTTTGCTGTTTAGGCAAGAAGCCACCCTCCTGCCAAACAGAAGGGCAACCTCCTACTTCTCACACGTCAAGAACCACATGACAACAGATATGAAGCTTTTGTCAGAAGAGGCTAAGAACTGTTTTTACCAAATGGCCTCCGCTAATGCTGGTAGTTCCCGGTACTGCATTCACCATGTTTCATACTTTTGCATTCAAAGAAATTTCACATCTTTCCTCATCCCTGGCTCAAGACATTCACTGTGCTCATGAAACTTCTATAAGACCTAAGTGAAAATCTAAATAATAAAAAGTTGAAGATTTGGTGGATACAGGAGATGTGTATTGTAATACTTCCTCTTTTGCTTTGATAATTTAATGGTACTTTCCTTTGGAGTCACAATCACGTTGGTTTTCATGAAAGATTGCTTTTAAATACTAGTTTTTAATACTTGGTGTTTCTGATAAATGGAGAAACTAAGACCTAAAGGTGAGGTAATATAAAACCAGTGGAAGAAACCCTTGAAAGGAATATGGTCACAATAGCCTGGCCTTTACAGATAACTGGTGTGATGAGTTTTTCTATTCCTCCACAGAAGTACTCCAAACTCATGTCTCTACACCTCTTGTTGCCTTTCCCTCACACATATTTATCCCTGTGCAATTCTTACCTCGTTGTTTTGCCCATCTGATCCTGTAGAACTTGTGATCTATCAAAGGCAAATTCGCCTTGATTTCTAAACATCTTATCTTCCCACTCTCCATTACTTTGCTAGAGTGAAATGTGGCTATCTTCAGAACCTGTAATAGCTGAACTATCATTTATTTCTTCCACTTCCCAGAATCTAGCATAGCTTCCTAATAACAAACAAGTGTCCAGTGCATGACTAATGATGATTTTAGATATCGAGGTGGTTGGTAGCCCTTGCTAGTAAACAGTGTCCTATAGCTAATCTCCCTCAGAGGCTGTTCTTACATGGCTGGGAAATTAAGAGTGCTTTTTGTATTTTCAAGGGGTTAAATTAAAAATTTCCTCCAAAGTTGTATACTAACTAAAAAATTACCAATAAAAAAATTCCTCAAAAAAAAAAAAAAGTGTCACAGGCAGTATGTGGCCTGCAAAGCCTAAAATACTTATTGTTGTGGTGTTAGGTGTCATCAGGTCGACTCATAGCAACCTTCAGAGGGTTTTCAATGGCTGATTATTTTGGGATTGCTTTGGGATTGGATTGCTATAT
Organism: Pedetes capensis; assembly: GCA_007922755.1. Classification (NCBI taxonomy): domain Eukaryota; kingdom Metazoa; phylum Chordata; class Mammalia; order Rodentia; family Pedetidae; genus Pedetes; species Pedetes capensis. The sequence goes on along the minus strand of VMDO01020279.1, from coordinate 2,798 downwards.
CCTTCTCCTATAAAATACTTATTATCTTGCCCCCTATAGAAGTTTTCTAAACTCTGAACTAGACTATAAAACCAGTAACTTTTCTGCTTCTCAACAAAAACTTCACATTGGGTTCTTCAAATTACCTCAGCTATCATTTTTACCTCCTTCAACTCTTTCCAACCCTAGAATATCACTTTAATGCCTGGCATCTACTTTTCATCTTAAGTCTCACTGGTTATTCTGTTCAACTGTGTCTATACCCATGTTGATGATGCATTGTCAGGTGCTGTTGAGTTCGAGTAATCACGACCCTTATGGGGCTTTCAGTGGCTGATTGTTTTGGATTTGCTTCAGGAGTGGATTGCCACATCCCTCTCTTGTTTTTTGCAGTGCTGGGAATCGAACCCGGGCCCTCAGAGTGCAGAGCAGGACTCTACCAACTGAGCTAAACCCCAGCCCTGATGATCCATTAGGTTGGTTAATTTATAATTTATGGTTTCATCACTTGAATTTTTTAATCTTCACTTTGGATTATCCCATTCCACACAAAGGAAAACCCTGAACTATGTCAGAATGAAATATTGTGCCACTCTCAGGCCTTATCCATGTTCTCCCCTTACCATAGCCCCCAATTATAAGACCTAACCCTTCCCACTATGGTATGTAGGCGGAACGAGCCCTTTCACACTCTTGAGTTTTGGATGGTAGGTACTGAGACAATTACATGTGCTTTTCATTTGTACTTCTCTCTGTTAGGTGGACTGGTACCTTGGCTTGTGGATAGGTTATAATCAATTAGGTGAAAATCTATCAGGTATCAAACTGAATTTTGAGATTTCTTGGTAGCTAATTGGAAATGGTAATTAATAAACAATTGATTAGCTTTATATTAGCACTGAGAATTTTTAAACTACTTATGTGATTATCCACAGTTGTCTAATGTGCCAGTATATCTTACCAGAATGCTAGGTATGCCAAAGGTCACCTCACAGTAGCAAACACATTGAAACACAAAAACTAGCCATTCAGAGACAGCTGCAGAGAACATACAAACCTAAGACAATACTGCTAGCCTCCACTCTGCATCAGGAGGTGCTGCTACGCAGCCCTCAGGGCCACTTACCAGTGTGCTGCCGTTCAGCATGTTGTGCTGGTCCCTATGGGCGTGGGCACAGAAGTCCAAACATGCAGTGACCCCTGAGAATGGACGGCCTTCCTTCAGACCCAGGCGGCAGTCTGGAGCTCTGTATTCATATTCAATCTGAGGAAAATAAAAGTGGGAAGGTACTTAGTTTGACTCTTGCACATAAAAATTCCTTGGTACTTAGAACTTTTAAAATGTTCTGTATCTATATCCAGAAACAAAATATTGTTGTGAGGTGCCATTGAGTCGGTATCTGACTCATAGCGACCCTCATAGGGTTTTCAATGGCTGTTTCGGGATTGCCTTGGGAGTGGATTGCCAGACCTTTCTCCCATTTTTGCCATGCTGGGAATTGAACTCTGGACCTCAGAGACCACAGAGCAGTGCTCTACCAACTGAGCTAAATCCCAGCCCAGAAACAAAATGGAATGAAACAAAAGAGGAAATACCTAGATATAATTAAAAAAAATTTTTTACAATCCTACTGAGAGGCCATCTTTTTGTTTGCTGTTTTCTTTTCACAGGATGGGATGAAACCCCAGGCCTCACATATGCAAGGCAAGTACTCTACTAGTAAGCTATACCCTGCACCCCTAGTTAACATCTTAAGCAGCATATAAAGTATAATTTTATTAACAGTACTGTGGGGTTGAGCCCAGGACATCATGCAAGCTAAGCAAGTGTAGTACCATTGAGCTATACTCCTATCCCTTTTTAATTTTGAGACAAGGACTTGCTAAATTGTACAGGCTGCCTCTGGCCTCAAACTCATAATCCTTCTGTCCTCAGATTCCCAAAATGCTGAGATTACATGCATGTGCCAGAGTGCTTGCATTAAGGAATTAGTCAGTATATATCCATGTAATCATTGCCATAAACAAAACGAAGTACATATGCATCATTCCCCAAACTTTCCTCATGCCCCTTTGAAATTCACAACTCCTGCTTTATTCTGAGACTATTACTGATCTGCTTCCTGCCAAAGATGAATTTGCATTGTAAGAGGATCTTTCAGAGTTAATTTTTATATATGGAATAAGATTAAGGGTGAAGGTGACCCCCCCCATGATTATCCAGCTGTTTAAACACTACTTGATAAAAAGACTATCTGTCCTCGATTAAACACCTTGGTTGAAAAATTGGCAGGTCATCTGTGGGGTCTATTTATAAAGGATGTTTTATTCTAATCCATTGGTAAATGTGTACACATGTCAGAATCACACTCTTACCAGGAAGTAGAGACTTTTAAAAAATCTTGAAATCAACCCATATAAATATTTAAATTCTCTTCTTTAAAAAAATGTTTTGACACTGAAGAAACTGAAGACAATCCTAGTAGACGGGAAGACCTCCCACGATCATGAATTAGGAGAATTAATATTGTGAAAATGGCTATATTACCGAAACCAATTTACAGGTTCAATGCAAGCACCATTAAAACTCTAATGACATTCTTTATAGAAATAGAAAAGTCAATCCTAAAATTCATATAGTGGTACAAAAGACCCAGAATTGCCAAAGCAATCTAGAACAGAAAGAGCAATGCAGAGGTGGGCATGGTGGCATACGCTGTAATCCCAGTGGCTTGGGAGGCGGAGCCAGGAGGATTGCAAGTTCAAGACCAGAGGAAGTCTGCATAACTTAGCAAGACCCTGTCTCAAAAGTAAAGAAA
>VMDO01020278.1:0-37866 GCA_007922755.1 Pedetes capensis | reverse complement strand
CACGTGTGTTAGGTCGTGAAGGTCCTGAGGGTTAGCCACGCCTATTTCTATAGGTGCCGAATTTGAGGCTAATAGATCTGCCTGCGCGTTTCCTTGTGCTAAAAAACCTGGCAGTGGCTGATGACTGCGTATGTGCTCCAAGAAAATAGGCTGTGAGCGTGTAGCCAGCAATGATGCCACCTTTACCATCAATGGTGATAAAGGATTGCTATCGAGGCGGACAAAAGAATGTCCCAGCCACGGTAGCAAATTGGCTACGTATAAACTGTCCGTATATAGGTTAAAAGGCTCACTCACATTTTCTATGGCCCACATAGCAGCATACAATTCCTTAAATTGAACGGACCTCTCTGGCAATGGAATTGCTTGCTGACAGATAATCTTGTCTAGCTCGGGAGGATAGACTACAATAGCCGCTCCATTATCCCCCCCGTCCTTGAACACTACTTTGGCGTTCTCCAAAGGCTCCTTAACAAATATCTTTGGAGGTAGCCAAGGCAGGTTCTTAAAGGAGGCAATCCAATGGGTCTTCGGATAATGGCAACCTAGTTGTCCTGGGAAGTTGAGGCAAGCCCATGCAAAGCCGGAATGTTCCCGTAGCAGCCAATCTATGTCTGCTAATGGGTATGGCATCATGATTTCTTCTGGCTCCGTTCCGAAAACCTGCAAGCATCTAAGTCTGGCCTGTTTTACCATCTTTGCCATAGCCTGGATTTCGTCAAGATGTCTTGGGCTGCTTCCTATCGGTGTGTGCAACCACTCAATGGGCCCCTTCGTTTGATAGATAGCTCCGACAATTGTGGGCAAGGTATTGAACAGGAGGACATATAATTTTTCTTTTGGATTGTAACGTTTTAATTCCGAATTGTTTATATCCTCCTGTAATTTGGATATAGCCAATTGTGCCTCCGGTGTAAGAGTCCTGGGTGAAGATGGGCTCTTATCACCCTTTAATAAGTCAAACAATGGCTGAAGGTCGGATGTAGGAATCTTCAACCATTGCCGGAGCCAGTTGACATGCCCACAAAATTTCTGGAGGCTATTTAGTGTCAGCTGGTCAGGGAGCGCTATCTGGGGCTTTTGAGGTTTCACTCCATTGAGGGTGATCGTTGACCCAAGGAAGTTGATGGGCAACGTTCTCTGTATCTTGTCATGCGAAATCGAAAAGGAAGCATCATTGAGGCACTGTATCAGCCTCTTCTCCAATTCTGGCAGGGCATCCGGATTGGGAGTGGCTATGAGGAGGTCGTCCACATAATGGTATAATTGGACTCCCTCTCCCCTGATGGGTTTCAGGGCAGCGGCCACAGCTTTGTGACAAATCACTGGGCTGTTAGCCATACCCTGGGGGAGGCATAGCCACTCATAGCGTTCCACAGGCCCCTCATTGTTGAAATTGGGTACTGTGAACGCAAACCTCTTACAGTCCTCCGGATGTAAGGGGACTGAGAAGAAGCAATCCTTCAAGTCCACCGCCAGAATGGAATAGCCCTCAGGTATGGCAGATAGTAATGGCAACCCTCTTTGAGGGCACCCCCAAGGTCTTAAGGTTTTATTGACCTGCCTTAGATCTTGCAGTAGACGCCACTTGCCGGTCTTTTTACGGTGTAGGAACACCGGAGTGTTCCACGGGCTATGGGATTTCCGTATATGTCCTGCTAGTAGTTGCTCGTTAATCAGGCCTTTCAAAGCCATCAGTTCGTCCCTCTTTAGTGGCCATTGGTCCACACAGACTGGTTCATCCGAGGTCCAGTCTAGGCGAGGGGTCTTGTAGCGACCAATGGCGCTTCCACTAAAGGGTGATCTTGTTTACTATTGGGGTCTTTTAGGCACATTAATTTTGGTTTCAATGTTCTTGTTATTTCCAGCAGCTGTTGCAACCTTAATTTATATTGTCTTAGTGGTTTCCCTTGGTGATTTGATGCTGCTGTTTTAATTAAATGTTCCCAAGTTTGAGGGTCCCTTATATCCTTAGTTAGCATATAAGGACCCAATCCCTGTATATGTTGCCATAAGTGTGAGACCTCTTTTCGTTTAATCTTGATTTTGCCATGATCAAATAAGGCACAAATTAGAGGTATCTGGGGATCTTCATTGGGAATAGTAAGGGAACCACATGATTGTTCATTGTTAGGGGGAATGCTTGCTTGATTAATTGTGGAAGGACAGGGGCAATTTGGTGGTACTTGATTGAATTCAGAAGTTGTTACCCCATCAGTGGCAATCACAACGCCCATGTCCCCTAGGAGGTCCCGTCCCAACAAATTGTACGGAACTCCGTCGGAGACCAGGGGTTGGAACCTGCTGCTGTGCCCTTCCATGTCGGCCCATTCAAATTCCTGCTCTGTTCGGAATGAGCAGCAGGTGATTTCCGCTAGGCCTTCTAGGGGGGGTCCCTTAATTAAATGCCATGATTTGGGAACCTCCTCCCTCTTCAGGACTGTCTTCTGGGCCCCCGTATTGATAGTGAAATTAAATGTTCTGTCCCCGATGATAATAACTTTAGTGGGAGGGAATCCTGTCTTATCAATGGGGACCGCCCAATTTGTGCCCATTCTCTCCCTTGTAGGTGGGGCTGGGAGCTGTCCCGGCCCTAGTATAAAGTAGGTTTTTGCAGGCAATCCCTGGGCCAATGCTTGCCCTTATTACAGATTCTGCAGGGGGCATTGGGTGGAAAGAGTGGAGTGTCGTTGGGACAGTCCCTCACCCAATGTCGTCCCTTCCTGCACCGTGGGCAGGTTGACATTGGCCGGGTGAACCTGTTCATTGGGCGGTTAGGTTTATTGGGTCCTCCTCCGTGGGGGCAGTTTGATTTCCAATGCCCTGTGCCGCCGCACTGGTAACATTGTGCATTCGGCGCAGTGGGCTGTCTACGGGTGGCCACGATGTTGTTTAAAGTTTTAATCATTGCCCTGTTGGAATCTAAGAGCTGTTTATTCGAGTCCTGAATGGCCTGCGCTACCAAGGTCGTGGACTGTCCTGACGTGCCAACATCCTGGGCGCTGACTCATAGCAACACTCATAGGGTTTTTAATGGCTGGTTATTTTGGGAGTGGATTGCCTGTAGTAAGCACTTAATAAATCTTGGTAATGTTTCTTTTCCTTATTCCTTACCATCAGCATTTGAACATAAACCAGTCTGTCTGGTTTCGACCTATATCCTCCTCAATTATCTTCCAGTTGCTCTATTCCCCTTCATATCCAGGCTGTTTGAAAGAGCTGTGTATACAGGCTTTGAAATTTCTTTACTTCCCATACACCTTGATGTTTCTCACTTTACCAATCACATATGCTGGTTATCCTGACATTGGCTGGCCTGCCCCTCAGCATATAAAACCTAAAGCCCTGCTTGAGTCTACTTCCTCCATGAAAACTTTTCACACTGATCTATCCCTCCTTCTCTTTCACTTCTTTTAACTATTGACTTCATAGTATAACCCACATTTTTGATAGTTCTCTCCTCTGCATACTTTGTTGAGGGCAGAGATCATGTCTTAACTGCTTTTTCTGTCTGAGTACTGAGTGCTTCTATCCTTTCTTGTGAAAGTAACTTTCTTTGACAGCCCCCAAGTGCCTGTGTTATCAGAGTGCTCAGAATGCCCTGTCAGAGTGCAGTTTGACCCTAATACAGACCTGCTAGTCTGCAGTGAGCTCATTCCTCTTCTGGAGTTGAAGGTTACAGCCCGCTGCAGAAGTTCTTGTGCTTTTACTAATTTCCCAAGGTCTTCACTGCTTTTCTTACCTCATTCAGAACAGTTCTTTGCATTGAGATCACTGGCTGCTGTTCTACAAGCTACTTTGAAGATTTCCTTTCCCAGTCCTTCCAAGTCTGTGCTCTTCCTGGGCTGATGTTCAAACACCTTATATTTATTTTATTTTATTTTATTTATTTACTCATTTATTTTTACCATATATAGCTTTCTGTGGGAGGAGCAATCCTCTCACTTGACTTTAAATATCTGAATGCAGATTACCTCAAATCTGTGTTCTCAAGCCAGGTGCGGTGGCACATGCCTGTAATCCCAGTGGCTCGGGGAGGCAGAGGCAGGAGGATCGCAAGTTTGAGACCAGAGGCAGTCTTCCTAACTTAGCGAGATCCTGTCTCAAAAAGTAAAAAAAGAAAAATGGGCTGAGGGTGCAGCTCAGTGGTCCAGCACTTGCAGAGCATGCAAGCATGAGGCCCTGGGTTCAACTCCCAGTACCAAAAACAAAAACAAAAACAAAAACAAAACTATGTTCTCATTCCAGATCTCTCTCTTGAGGTTTAAATCTAGAATTGCTCCTAGAGGTCTCATTTCTGGTGTCCCATCTAGGCTTCAAACTTCATACTTTCAATGTTGATGTAATTACCTTTCCTTTAGTCCAATTGTCCTGCATTCTTTATTTCAGTGTAGGGAACCATGTTTAAATAGTCATTTAGGTCATCCTAGGTTTTTCCTTCTTTTCCCACTGTCAGTGACAAAGTTCTTTGCATCATTCACATCCACACTTATTTTACATCCCTGCCTCATTCCGGGCCTTCATTATCACTCACCTAGATGATTATAGGGATCTGAGATTTAGCTCAGTTGATAGAGAGCCGCTCTGCTGTCTCTGAGTTCCTGGGTTCAATTCCCAGCACTCCAAAAATGGGAGAAAGATGCAGCAATCCATTCCCAAGGCAATCCCAGAAAACAGTCAGCCATTGAAAACCCTATGAGGGTTGTTATGAGTCAGACATGACTTCATGGAACCTAACAACAACAAGATGATATAGAAGTTGAAGTGATCCCCCCACCCCAATTCCTTCACCACACATGCATACATACACATATACATGCATGCACATACATGCACGTACATATACACACATGCATGCTTCATATAATTTTCATATAAGTAAATCTATACCCTACACCTTGTTATGTGTTCTCCATTGTTTTTATTTTTCAAAATTCCTTTGTCTTGTGGAAATCAGATGGCTTATGCATGTTTTCAGTTTTTATAGAGAGAAAGAGAGAGAGAGAGAGAGAGAGAGAGAGAGAGAGAGAGAGTGTGTGTGTGTGTGTGTGTGTGTGTGTGTGTCTCCGTCCACTCTGGAGTTTTAGTATGAAATATTGAAAATGACCTAAATGGGTTAGTTTCCACTACAGTAGCTAGTTCATTTTCCTGACATTAATTGTTAAGTTCTCCTGTGTCTATTGATCTGTGATGCTTTCTTTAGAAAATATTTGGGCTGCAAATCTGCTAGGACCCTTTAATAGACTTCTCTTTTTGTTCTATTGATTTTTCTCTCACACAGTTCTTTTTATTCTCTGACTATGGATGCATACAAAAGATTCATCTTCTTTAGAGAGCTATTTAAAGATCTTTTATGTATATTTGCCTGTGTGTGCAAAATATAACCTTTTTGAAACATGGCATAGTAGAATAAATATTACCAAAAAGCACATATACTGTTATTCGGATCCTAGATCTCCTTCCTTGCTCTTTGAATGATCTTTTGTAAGTTATGTAACTTACTGAGCCTCAATTCCCTAACAGTAAAAGAAGTGCAAGGAAGCCCTCCATATGAGGTTGTCCCATGGTACATGTGGAGGTGACCAGTGTACTCCTGAGATACAGGAATTGTTCCATATGTAGCTGTTCTACCATCACTCTACCTGCTCCCCTTACCTCCACTTAGATAACCAGGTAATTAGATTTTTAAAAGTGTAATCCCCATTCTAGGTGTGCCTGTATCTCTCAATGTTCTACTGCAAAGTTGATTGGGATCTTAGTATCACTTTTAGATAGCAGATTCTTTCTGGGAAGACATTCTCTGACTCCCAGTGGGGCAATGCTGCAGCCTCATGCTCCAAGCTGCAGTTGCTCTCTGTGATGGAGTTCCAGGGCTGTCCATCTTCAAATACACCTGCTTCTTCTTCTCCAACCAGAACTGTGCAGGAGGTGACAGGGCGGCAAGGGATCATCATCCCCTGCACACATTCCCTTCCTCAGGCTGCTGGGCAGGACACTGGCTGGGAGACAACACAGAATCCTGGGACCAGCTTGGGAAATCTATCATTAGCATGTGGGTTTGTTCCCAGGGGCCTCATCTGCCTGTGGGAAGGGATGTGAAGTGTGTACTATTTGGCTACTCTGGGTAGATCTAGATTATCATCTAGGTGGGCAGTAACATCAACAAGAATTAAATTCTTTTTTTATTAGAAATTTTTAATGTACACCTTAATGTGATTCATTCTGACATGCTTTTCATTGTGACAGTTCCATATATGCATTTTGTTGTGCATTATTCATATAGGTTCCCCCTTGCCCTCTTATGTGCTTCCTTCCCCCATCCCACCCCCCCATCAAAGACTTCTTTTCCATTTACTTGTCTTTTTATGGTAATATTTTTCTATATATCCTTGGGTTCCAGTTCTGCTTAAGATAGAAACTTTTTCTGTAGTGAACTTTCTTTTTAACTTGTCAGAACTATTACATGCATTTTCTAGACCATCTATAATAGTACTATTCTTAGCTTTTTTTTCTTTTATTATGATCTGACCTTTGTATAGGATTTTTTCTTTCTTATAATTTTGATTCAGCTTCCATATATGAGTGAGAACATATGGTGTTTCTCTTTCTGAGCTTGTGTTCATTCACTTAAAATAATTTTCTCCAATTCCGTCCATTTTGCTGCAAAAAGCATTATTTCATTTTTTTTTATTGCTGAGTAGTATTCCATTGTGTATATGTACCATAGTTTTTTTTTTATCCTTTCTTCTGTTGATGGGCACTTTGGTTGATTCCACATCCTTGCTATTGTGAAAAGTGCTGCATTGAACATGGAGATGCAGATGTCTCTGTGGTATGATGACACATCTCCCTTTGGGTAAAATCCCAATATTGTTATAGCTGGGTCATATGGTAGATCAATTTTTAGTTTTTTAAGATACCTCCATATTGATTTCTACAGTGGTTGAACCAATTTACAGCTCCACCAGCAATGTAAGAGTGTTCCCTTTTCTCCACAACCTTGCCAGCATTTGTTGTTATTTGTTTTATTGATCTTGGCCATTCTTACTGGTGTAAGGTGAAATCTCAGAGTTGTTTTAATTATTTATGCATGTGAATTTTAATTTATACTCATCTTTCAATATTTTCATCATAAATTTCTCAAGGCTTTTAATGGGATAAAGAAAGGTCAAGTCAAACCTTCCTTTTCCTCCCCAAAACTCTCCTTGATCTAATGTGGTTGTATTGTCCCATTGCAAGCATGGTGGAGTTCAGTTTCTTTGGAATACCTTGTTGTTGTTAGGTGCCATGCAACCAGTGTCCAGCTCATGGCAACCCTATGTAAAACAGGTGAAACACTATTGTCAGTGCTTCTCTGCTATTCATAGGGATTTTAATGTCTGATTGTTTTGGGGGAGTGAGTTGCAGGGTCCTTTTCCCAAGCCTACAGTATCTGGTGTTGCCAGGTGATCTCCCATTCAAGTACTAACCAGGCATGACACTGCTTAGCTTCAGAGATCTGATGGGATCGGGCACCACAGTGGTATGGCTGCAGGCTTGGAATACCTATGTAAGTCATATTGGGAACATTGCTAATTACCCCATCAGATTTCAAAGTATCTGCAGCCTAAAAATGTGACCCCCTCATGTTCTGATGTTGCATCTTCTCAGACAGGAGCAGATATTTGTGGGTTCTTTGGAGATGCCCAGTATGAGATGTGTGTTTGTTGGAAGAAATGGGGGGGTGGGATTTTATCCATTTTCAAGGAATCACAACACTATTTGGACAAGGGTGATGCAGCCATTGCTCATGTGACAGGTGTTTTGAATGCTCAAACCATACCTGCTATTCAAGTCACAAGAGTACCATACTTATTTCCTGACAAAATCATAAAAATCACCATGACTTCCATTTCTTAGAATACTCACAATGTTCAGAATCCCAGAGTTATCAGTAACTTTTAAGAATATAATTTTCCTCATCTCCTGGGGTATTAGTACCAAAAGGAGAATAGGTTTTATAGCTCTCCCATGAGACTAAAATACAAGAAGCCCCCTTTGTTTTTAAGTATATTGAATTTGACTGGGCATGGTGACACATGCCTGTAATCCCAGCACTTGGGAGATGGAGGCAGAAGGATTGCAAATTCAAGACGATTCTGGGCTGCATAGTGAGTTCTAGGCACATGGCAAGATCCTGTCTCAAAAAACAAAAACAAACAAAAGAAGATTATTGAATTCCTATTTTATTCAGATCCATCTGAGCTCTACCAGTGCTACATAGAGACCTATCTATGAGATTCTACACATGGACAGAGCCTCATGTGCAGACCTGAGAATCAGTGATAAAAAGGAGCAATAAGGTCTAGCTTTGTAGATGGTAGAAGCAGGGGAAAGGATAGGCTAGAAATGAAGGAAGAAGTGGTGTCTGACCTATATAAGGCATGGGTGCTGAGTGGAGTAAAGAAGAAGTTCTCTGTTACATGTGCCCTTATTCCTTTAGAGACAAGATTCTGTGGCCTGGAATTCAACCTTTGAGATGTACTCAAGAAAGGTCAGATACACCCTGCTGCCTTATCTCTATAATCTGATGCATAAAGCTCACATTGAGAGCAACACTGTTGTCCTACCTCTTCTCCATGAGTGAGTGTAGCATCTTTCCCTTAGTGGTGGGTCTGGGCATGTCTTGTAAATAATCATCTGTAATGGTTGTAAGGGTGTGGGTTAGTTCTTCATGCTCACTTTTTAAGGTTTACAGATGATTGTCTAACATGGGATATAGACCGTCAGTTTATGCTGGGCCCTTTCATCTTGATTAGCCTTGTGCTGGAAAGTGTAAGTTTTTCATTGTAGATCAGAAATCCTCCAACCACATGATGTAAAGTCACAGAAGAAGCATTGTAAGGATCATCTTGTCTATCCAACTCACTCACTCTAAACAAATGGCTTTCTAGAACATCTAAAGATCTTTTTTCTTCCCCCAATATTTCTGTCAATGAAAACTTCACAACACTGATTTCTCATTTTGGAATTTTGTCATCTTGCACCCTTTACAATTTATTTTTTTTAAGTTTCCCATGTATTTGAAGGAGAATTTTTCAAAATTCTTCTTAATCAAATCTCTCAAAAATCTTGACATCAATTGTAAAATTCTATTTTTATCTTAATTCTACAAAAGGATTTTCAATATTAAAATATTTTCTTATTGGAATATTCATAGTAACACATCAATTTATGTTTCTGAATACTTTTGAGATCAGTGTTTATTTTCCCAGAGCCTGGTGGTATGACTTTAGCATGGTAAGTGTGAATGTATATGTGAAGAACCAGATTGGTCCACACAGGCTAAAGAGATGTCAGAGCTTTCTCCTGACTTCGCAGCACATATTGTCTAAGGAAGTAATTTCCAAGCTATTCAGCCTTATCAAGTTTTCTGTGAGTGAAGGTATGTGTAAAAGCATAAATAGACAACATCTAAGCGCCTAGATCCCATTGATGTGCATCATCCATCTTTTCTGGAGAAAGAGAGAAAAGATTAGGCAAGACTTAGTAGCTTAAGCAAAAATGAAAATCAAAGATTTTTTTCTTCAAGTTTGCAGTATTTTGTTTATTTTCCAACATGCTTCCTCAGAAAGGAAGAACTTTTAATAAAACATACATTCTTTTAATCTATTTGTCAGTTGCCATTCCTTGCCTTTATGCTTCTTTCTAGGAAACTGGCCTTGAACCAACAGGTATATGGAAGATACTGAAGGCTCCCCTGGACCACATCAACCTTCATGTCAGAGGAGACCACATCCTGCCTTGGCAAGAGCCTGTAATGAACACTCGCTCCAGGTTGGAAGAAGGGGCAATGTTTGATGGTCTGTCTTTGCCCTAATGCTCACGTTAAGACTGTCTCACCTTTACCAAGGCTATGTGGGTAAATACAACAAGTTACAGATGAGTTTTATTTGTTGAAGTCTGTGAGTACTTTTTGAGTAGGATCTGGAGAGGACAAGTTCATGAAGTCAGTCTTGGGGAGATCTTTTGTCTGCAGTGCTGTGTCAAAAGCAAAATTTTCCTGACATCAGAAGCATGTTCTTTTTTCCATACCATTGATAAAGAGGGAACATTTAATGAGCACCTTGACTTGGGATGGCCCCCCAGAGATGCAGCAGTTATTCTCAGGTCTGCTTTGGTCAACTCAAACACAGATTTTACCCACATCCAAATATATTGTTGTTGGGTGCTGTCAAGTCAAGTCTAACTCAGAGTGACCCTCATAGGGTTTTCAACATCTGATTGCTTTTCGGGATTGCTTCTGGAGCAAATTGCCAAGTCATTCTCCCATACACACACACACACACACACACACACACACACGCACGCACACACACACACACACACTCACGCACTCACATACACACACACACAATAATTATATATATGTGTGTGTATATATGCACACACATATATATCTTCAAAAATATACACATTTTAACATATGTTATCTATGTATTACTTTTTGAAGTTGGATTAAATTATGGTAGCAATGTGTATCATGATATTCACTCAAAAGATGACATTAATCAAAGTAATGCTAGCTCCACCATGCATTCTTAAATAGCAAAATGGAAAATTTTCACCCCAAGATATGTATGCATTTTTGGCACCGTGTGTGTGTGTGTGTGTGTGTGTGTGTGTGTGTGTGTGTATGATACATGCACATATATATATGTATGTGTATATGTATGTGTGCCTGCAGCGGTAGCCCTGTGGCATCCGATCCCGTCAGATCTCGGAAGCTAAGCAGGGTCAGGCATGGTTAGTACCTGGATGGGAGACCTCCTGGGAACACCAGAAGCTGTAGGCTTGGGAGAAGGACCTGGCAACCTCCTCCCAAAAATCAATCTGCAATTGAAAACCCTATGAACAGCAGAGAAGCACTGACAATAGTGTTTCCCCTGTTGTACAGAGGGTCGCTATGAGTCGGATACCGACTCGACGGCACCTAACTAACATATGTATGTGTAGCCTGCAGCTATAGCCCTGTGGCATCCAGTCCTGTCAGATCTCAGAAACTAAGCAGGGTTGGGCCTGGTTAGTACTTGGATGGGAGACTGCCTGGGACCACCAGGTGCTGCAGGCTTGGGAGACAGACTTGGCAGCCCACTACCAAAAATCAATCTGCCATTGAAAACCCTATGAGCAGCAGAGAAGCACTGACAAATAGTGTTTCACCTGTTGTACGTAGGGTCGCTATGAGTGGGATACCAACTCAATGGCACCTAACAACATCAACAACATCAACATCAACAACAACATATGTGTGTATATATATGTGTATGTATATATATATATGAACTCATTCACTAAAGAGAATATGTTATGCTCAGAGAGCATATAAAAATGACAACACAGAAGGAGAGAAGTTAACTTTCAGACTGTAGTGTAAACACATGAAAAAGGACTTTGAGGTGGGCTTTGAATAATGGGTAGGATTTGCATGTGTGAAGATAGGGAAGAGAGATATTCCGGGAAGATTAAAGAACTAAAGGTGAAAATGAATTGGGATTGGAGAATAGTAAACTATTTAGTTTAACTGGAGCATAGATAAGGGAAGGGATAAAATAAATAAAATTCAAGTAGGTTAGATGATGTGGGCTGTGAATGCCAAGATAAGTGTTTTGGATTTTATTCTGTAGCACCCTGAAAGCTACTGAAGATTGCTTTGTTCTTGAGTTTTCTTTCGGAGTAACTCATGTAATCATATTATTGTGATATGTACTTGTAAAATGTGTATATTTATTTGATTTTTGAAAGTTGAAGTTAAAGCAAACATTCTTTAAGTTTTAAATGTTTTTCCATTGACTTTAAGTATCCTATATTTTATTTCTTGGGAGAAGGACCTGGCAACCCACTCCCCCCAAATAACCAGCCATTGAAAACCCTATGAATAGCAGAGAAGCACCGGCAATAATATTTTGCCTGTTGTTCGTAGGGTCACTATGAGTCAGACACTGACTTGATGGCACCTAACAACAACAACGGGAGAAGGACCTGGCAATCCACTCCCAAGGCAATCCCGAAACAGTCAGCCATTGAAAACCCTATGAGGGTCACTATGAGTCGGATACCGACTTGATGGCACCTAACAACAACAACAACACATTTTATCTAATTTTACCTATTTTTAGAACTTTATGTACATATTTAATACATTACTTTTATTTCTGGATCAGTAATATTTTCAGCAGAACCTATTTCTCATTCTTACAACCTATAATCTATTGAAAATAACTGTTTTATTTATAGCTGATGCAATTTTATGGGGTTGACTATTGCTTTGGATGAGAATGGGAAGACTGAAGGTCAGGTATTCTGGAATGATGGACAAAGCATAGGTGAGTATGGACTTTCCAAATTTTCTGTATGCTATTCAGAAAAACCATACCATAGAGGCACAGCATATACTCGTGGGAACTAAAAAACCTATCTCTGCTGGCTACTGCCTATAAGGCAATGGTGTTGGGAGAATTTTTCCAACTTTTGTCTGCTTGTATATATTATACCACAAATTATTATAGACGAGGTATGGTCAACAATTTTATAGATTCAGGAACCTGTTGTTATGGACTCCACTAATGCTGATCTATCTTCATAGAACCATCTCCCTCTGATAAAACAGTGTGGATGCAAATGTCAGGCTTACAGTTAATTCATTCTCCATGGGATACAGGCATGTCTGTATTGTTTCAGGCAGCCATCAATACCAGACATCTTTTTCCCTCATAAGGAGGCCCACTCAGGAGACACATTAGAGCCTAGAAAATTTCTTAGTGACTCGTGAATTTGGAATTAAGTATTGCCAAAAGGTAGCTTCATATTTTGTATGTTTTCTCTCCTTTATTCAGGGATATGTTTGTTCTACCTTAGATAATTGAGATCTGTCAATTGAGCCTCTTCCTCAGACATGTCTGAGATACTGACAGTATTCTCAACCAGCTTTCTCTTTTAACTTTTTATTACTCTGGACAAAAACATTCTGATCTTGTATAATGCTACATTTTCTGAAATTATAGTTTATTTTTCCCTACTAATATTTCTAAAGTTTTCTTCTTTCTAGTTTTCTTAACTACAACATATTCTCATGGAAGCCTGAAATAGTCTCTTTAAAAGGCTTTAAAGGTGGAAAATGAGAAAAAAAATCTTTAAATATTTTTGTTGTATTGATTTTTGCATTCAAATTACTTAAGAAAATGCTTATTTTATACCTGAGGACACAATACAAATTTAATTTGGGGATCCTGTTTATTTTAGTACACATATATGTAGATGTTATTATGTACTCCTTATAAGCACTATTGTGATTAATATATTTTATTGAGAAAAGATTCCCATAATTCATCTAATTTTCTATAATTACTCTCTGTACAGGATGTTTTCAATGTTCATTGTTATAAATAACATTTTTAGTATTAGCCTTTGTTTGTATTTTAAATTATTTCCACAGATAATAGCCCAAAAGATAAATTCTTTTAATCAACTAACAGAGTTGTAATTTACGTAAATAAAATGTATCCATCTGCAGAATAGAGTTAAGTTTTGACAAATGCATGTAATTGGCCATCTACTATGACGATAAAGATACAGGATTTTTACATAACCCCAAAAGTTTCCAGTATTCTTTCTTTTTAGTTTACTTATATGTCTGATTTTTATTATAATTTTGTTAGTGTACAACTTAGTGGGTTTCATTATGACATTTCCATACATGAATATCATCATATGCCTGCAACTGTACCACTGTGGTGACCAGTCCTGTCAGATCTCAGGAGCTAAGCAGGGTCAGACCTGGTTAGTCCTTGGATGGGAGACCACCTGGGAACACCAGGTGCTGTGGGCTTGGGAGAAGGACCTGGTAACCCACTCCCAAAAAGCAATCAGCCATTGAAAACCTTATGAATAGCAAAGAAGCACTAACAATACTGTTTCACCTATTGTACATAGGGCTGCTATGAGTCAGACACTGACTCAATGGCACCTAACAACAACAACTTATCATTATACATTACTCATTTTTCATTTCCCTTCATTGCCTTTCTGCCCGCTGATGGTCCCCTTTCTGCTTGCATGTCTTGTTTGTAGACATGTATATGTTTATATATTATATATATTTAAATCCATATTTTGCCTTTGATTGCAAAACATATTTCTCTTCCTTCCCCCATTATCCTTTCTTTTCTTTTTGCCCCTTTCTTTTTGCCTTTCTTATTGCCCCTTCACCCATGTTGTTGCTTGTGAAAGGAGTTAATTACTTTTTATCCCTGAATAGCCATTGGAAACCCTATGAGGGCCACTATTAGTCAGATAGGACTCGACAGCACCTAACAACAACAACCTTGGAATCTTTCCTCGGACTCTTTTTTCCTGTCGTGATTTTGACACGATTACAAATCAGCTATTTGGAGAACATCCCTCATATATTGGGTTTGTCTGTTTCCTTGCGATTGCATTGAGATCATGCATCGTGGGCAGAAGTAAAGCAGAAGTGATGTTGTATCTCTTTAGTGCATCATATAGGAGGCAGGTAAGGTCTGCTTGTCCATTACAGATGATGTTGAGTTTTGACTGGAGGAGGTGAGGTGGAAAAGGAGTTACAGCTTCAGACTCAGAGGCAACCTGACCATAGAGACCCCTGAGGGATGAAGGATGGCGGACAGGACCGAGGATGGAATGTTCTTAGAGGATGTTCGGGTCACTTATCTCCCTTTCGGTTCTGAGCATCTATCTGCAGTATGTTATTAGGAGCCAGATGAGGTCTGTCGATCCATTACCGGTGATGCTAATTTGTTTATTTGGCCAAAGTGGTATTTTCCAGGTTTCTATAGTGTTCCTATTTTAGGAGGGCAGGAGAGTGCAGTCACAGAGCATATGAGTTGGAAAAGCCCTTGTATCCATCTCATTCAGAAACTCACCCCCTGTGGCAATGTTTTAGAACATCTTCCTGGCAGCATTTGTCTAGGCCCTCTGTCCATATGTGTGTAATATAAATGCAACCCTGGTAAGTATAGAAATATACCATTCTCTATAGGCTGATATAAATAGAATTTCTTTTTTGATGCAGTCAGGAGAAGAAATGATGAGGTGGCCTGGGATGTGCTCTGAGACAGACATGCAAGCCTGAGGGGGCAATGGATGTCAGAGAGGAGTGTGGATGCTTGACTGCAGCTGTCCTTGGCAGAGGGGTGCTTGTCACATTTCCTGTTCACTTCAGTAATGCCTGTTCCTGACCTAATGTCAAGCACGCAGATGGTTCTCAGTAAGTATGTGCACGATGAGTAAATGCTGAGATCAGCAGATGGGGTGAAAAATAAAATAAGCCAAGAAGGAGCATGAGATTGAAAGGGAGGAGCACAGTGCCTGGGGAGCATGCCGGGCCATTGGGAGGCTCTGGGTGCAGGACCTGGGTAGCTGCCCAGAGGGCTTGAACCCTCCAAAGGAGACCTGAGGGTAAGACTGCAGGATAAGCCAAGGCGTGGCATCTGAAAAAGTGAGGCTGAAAGAATTTGCTTGTGGAGCCCCGGAGTGATAGAGATTGGAATAGAAGCATCAGACTTGCTCATTAATCAGGCAAAGCAAACGGTCAGGGGAGGGATATAGTTGTTTTAATTTCTATCAGGACTATCTATATCTCTGTGTTTCTTTATGCTATGTTGTTGTTGTTGTTGTTGTTAGGTGCCGTGGAGTCGATATCCGACTCATGGCGACCCTCATAGGGTTTTCAATGGCTGACTGTTTTGGGATTGCCTTGGGAGTGGATTGCCAGGCCCTTCTCCCCTTATGCTATAGAAAGTAGTTTATGTCTTTCAAATTACTTGCAGATGCCTTAGGATTAATACCTAAAAGGACACTGTCCACTTCCCTTGCACAGTACCAATGGTGAGGACCTACACTGAACACAGGTGCCTTAGACTAACATGTGCCTAGCTTTTTCATAGTCATTTGTAGGACAGCAAGCTCTTCTGTTCACCCGTGATAAGGCTCAGGAGTGGTTCCAATCAGTAAGATGTGAAACAGAGACTGCAGGTGCTGAATGTGAGCACTGAGGATTTTGCAGATGCTTAGGGTGGAGCACCCTGAATTTGACACCACAGGGAATATGCTCATTACCTCTATGTCCTCAAGGCACCTCACCAGTCCCAAAGGAGAGATATTGCTCCATCAGGAAGCAGGGCTATGGTGTCAGACCCATGCTTAGCCCTTGGAACAGTGATATGGAATCTGCTGAGACCATATCTCCATCACCACTTTGGGCTATCCAGAGTAGATGTGCCCTCTAGAGGACATAGTGAGGAAGGCAATTCATAGACTGGTATTGTTAGGTACCCTTGAGTTGAGTCCGATTTATAGTGATCCTATGTACAGCAGATCAAAACACTCCTCGATTCTGTGCCAGGCACACAATCTTATTTGTGTTGTTTAAGCCCATTGCTGCAGACACTGTGTCAATCCATCCGGAGGATTTTTCATTTTTTTAAATTGACCTGCCATTCTCTCAAACATGATGTCTTTCTTCAGCGATTAATCTCTCTTGACTACATGTCTGAAATATATAAGATGCAGTCTGGCCATCCTTACTTCCAAGGAGCACTCTGGTTGCACTTCTTCTAGGACAGATCTGTTGGTTCTTTTGGTAGTCGATGGTATATTCAGTAGTCACCTATAGCACCACAGTGATATGGCTGCAGGCTCATAGACTGGCATGGTGACTTTAAGCCCTGGAGGAGAGTGACAAATAAATACACACATGCTCCGGGAAGCTCCCAGGGCAGTCATTGCCACTGGCCTTTACTGAAATCTATGGTTGCAAACTGCAGCCTGACTCCACAGAGCATTTGCACCCACTCACTACTCTGCCCCTGCACGCTTGCTGGACATGCGTTGGCCTCCAGGGCTAATGACTGCCTCTTTTGACCTTGTCCTTCACCTGTTCTCAGAGCTCAGTTCCACCTGCCTGAACTGTCATCAGGAATCAAGCCTGTGGTGTTTTCGATCTCCCTCTGTGGTAGAGAGAAAAAGGGATAAATCCAGAGGCCTCTCTACCCCCTCTCCCTACCTTGAAACCTCACTAGTTAGGCTTGTGACAGAGGGTGACCTGAGTGTGACAATGTGACGCTTGGTGAAATAAACAAAGATCACATAACAGCCGAGTCACAGGGGCATAGGGCAAGGACTGTGCATTAAATGTTGCATTCGGGGCAGCCAGGAACTAAAATGCCCCCCGGATGCCTTAACGTGAGCATTTCCAGAGGGCATCCAGCCGCCTCTCCAGGAACAAAGTCTCAGAGGAAAGAGATGGCAATAGGAGGCGAGTCGAGCTCAGTTTAATGTGATGCCTGGAATTATGTCCTTCACACACAGAGCCTCTCCCTTTATTGGAAATTGCTCCTAGCTCTCCACTACACCTTGCTGCTGCTGCTGTGTCACACAGAGGACTGGACACAAATGTGATTAGAAGAGAGAATCAGAAGAAAGAAAAGAAAAAGAGAGAAATAGAAGCCCTCCCCGGGGTCATGCATAGGCCAAGGGGGTTGCGGGCTTCCCCTCTGCATGCAAGCCCCTGCTACTCAGCTGGATGTTTTAGAGAGAGCCAAGCCACCAGACTTCTCAGAGGGGGGATCTGCCACTTCACACCCAATGAGGGAGCCAGGTATTCTTAGAAAACATGTGGTCTCCCCAGTGGTTCTAAAGCTTCAAAGATGACTTGCACAGTGAGCCACGGACAAGGCTTTAGAGCCTGCAAGTGCTGTGGCCTGGGTCCTGGGCAGTGGCACAAATGGTAGAGATTGGGGGGCTAAAGCAGGGAGTTGATTCTGAGTTTAATGATAAGCGAGGGCCAAGGAGACAGGGCTCTGGGTACATGGCAGGAGGAGACAGAATCACACTCCAGTCTGCAGCGTGGCAAGGAGCCAGGAGAGGGTGCCCTGCAGGAACAGGAGGGCAGCCAGGCGGAGGCGCCTCTGGGTAGCAGTGTTGGAGCTTGAGGGGGCCATTGGCGCAGCCCGGAAGCCTGCGGGAGTCTTGTCCTGGGGCTCCACTTTGCCTCCTGAGGACTCTAAGCAGGGCCCCTGAGGAGGAGGCGTGATGTCAGGAACCAGGCCTGTTGTGTTCTCTATCTCCTCCTGTAGGAGAGAGGGGAAAGGGTCCATCCAGAGGCCTCCCTCCACCTCTCCCTTATTTCAGACCTCGCTGGGCCATCCATCCTTACCAAACTCCCATGCTAGCGGGGAGGCTCCACCTGCACCCATAACCCAGCAACACCCCATCTTTCTGCTTCCTCAGAGCCTCCTTCCCCAAGCCAGGGTTCCTGCCATTGTCACTTGCTTCCATCCTTCTCCTCTTTCCCCCATTCAGCTGATACCATCCCATAGCCCTCCACCGCACCCCAGAGGGTGGTATCGCCCGGGACACGCACATCGATAGTTCTGATCATCACCGTCTGCTGGGACTCCTTGCAGGCTTTCTCAGCCGTCTTAATGTTCTCGGGCATCCACTCAATATTGTTCAGGACCACCAGGTTCTCCATGGGACTCCTGTGGGTAGTAGGATCAGGGTGGGGACACACACACTAGCTTAGGGTCAACATAGAATTCTGACACAGCCTGTCTAAAACACTGTCATTTTTATTAGCATGAGTTCCATGTCAATAGAAACCATATGGAATGTCCTCTAACTCAATGAACAATCATAGTGAAGTTGGCAGAGGAAAAAATAATGGAGAGGGGAATTGTGGAAACTCAAAAATAAAAAGTAAAAAGAGACCATTTTTAAGGATATTGTTCTTCATCTAGGAGCCATGGAGTTGAAGAAGGTTGATGGAGTGACTTCAGGGACCTTGTAACTGCCATGAAATTGTACATGAAGTGAACTGTCTGCACAGATGTGCATGTTTTCTTAGAAAGCACTTTCTGAGCTCTCACAAGAGTCTCAGAGAGGACTCTTTCCTCTAGATAATTAAAGGGCATGACTTGAATGTAAACACAGACTTTGAGTCAAGCAGCACAGCGAGAAAGGAGAACAGAATCTGTGCATGACTGGTCTGACTTGCAGGGGTCAGTTCTCATCTGCTCCTCTGAGTGCTCTCATTGACGTGGAACACTCCCACAGAACTGTCTGTTTCAGAGCGTTAAGAGTCAGACACTTACAGGAGCTGGGGTGAGGAGGGTAGGAGCTGACTCGGCTACCCTCAGGGGACTCCGGGCTCACCAGCCTAGGAGGTAGTGGGGGAGACTCATTTTCCTCTTTCTCCAGTCTTTCCAAGATCCCCCTCCCATACACTCGTGGGTTCTATCTTCTGGGATGACTCACTCTGAGGCCTCCTCCCCCAGCTCACGGGCCACGTGGAGGATGTCAGGGAAGCCCAGGCAGCTGGAGATGTTATTTCTTGGATAATAGAAGAGGAAGACAAGGCACATCTCGTTAATGGTGCTGGTACCTCCCTGGAGAAGAGGAGAGAGCCGGAGAGACAAAGATAGAAAGGCATGAAGAAAGAGGCGAACAAGGCAGGCAGAGAATAGTTTCGTTCTACAGAGAAGCCCTTTTTCTTTTCCCTACTGCAGAGCAAGCTTTCTGTTCCTTACCTCTTTCTTTCTCCTACTCTTATTTCCAATTGCTGCACTGTTATTGATATTATTTCCAAAGTAACAACCAACATATATTCCTTGCCGTCTATGTTTCCACTGTCACTGTCCTGGTTTAAGTTGGATGATCTGCCTCCCAGTTAGTACCAGTCATCCACCTGTCCTGATTGCAATCCCACCTAATAGAGCTTGCCAGGTTATTTGATTAGCATACATCTTGCATCCTGTTATCTGCCTGTTCAGTAACCTCCAGTGGCTACCAATAGTCCCTTGATAATAGTTCATTCTCATTAAACAAATTCTTTGGTTATATATAATAAATCCCATTCCATTTTTTTCATTTCTTTCATTTCTCAGGCAAATATTTATGGTGTGCCAGAGTTAGACAGTGCTGTCTGGGAGATACAGGTAGGACAGAAGCGCCCCTGCTTCAAGGACCCTTTCCCCAACCTCATCAACCACAAGCTCATTCCATTCCTTCACTTGTCTTCTCCCTTCCTTGACCTCCACCGAAGCTCCCCTCTCTTCCTGCACACTCTGTGCTTTCCTTACTGATGGATTTCCCACTCTTGCCCTTCACCAGAACTCCCCATGTCTATGAGTCTAACACATGACCCGCCCACTAAGGTCACATGTTCAGGTCATTGTGTGACAATTTTTTTTTTCCTGGGAATTTCCCTGGCCCATAATCCTCAGTTTTCTTTGACAGTGTATATCACTTTCTACCTTCCATTGTAATCATCTGTGTGGCTGCATTTTCCTCCTCCAAAGCATGCAATCCCTTTTGAATTTTGCAAACACTAAGCCACTCCTAACACATGAAATGGGTGGAGTTCTTTGTGACCTTGACACTTAGCTCCAAGTGAACTCCTACTAGAAAGCAGGCAATGATCTAGGTGTTCTGCATATGTTAACCAATTATCACAACTATCTTATGAACTAGGTAGTAGTCCTAATTTTTTATGAGTTAGGCAATGGAGGCACAAGGAGGCTGAATAATATGCCTAAGGTTAGAAAGCTATCAAAATGATTATGTGAACATTTAAACCCAGGCTGTCGAGGACCCAGGGTTCATGCTATTAGCTGCTATAACATATCTATCAATGGTCTTAGTGAGTCATTGACAGAGAATGTAGGGAATCCCTGTGCCCATCTTGGATGCATGAGAGAATAAGAGCAGGAGAACCCCATGTGAATGGGTCATGCCGTTGGAGGGAGGAAGGAGCATCAGCTGGAACACTGAGTCATCAGATAGCCAAAGGCAGGGTGGAGCTGTCTTTTGAGGCGATAGCCATTGTGACTGTGGTGGAGAAAGACACTTACAAAAGTCATGGAGTCACGATCCAGCGTCTGGTAGTTACATTCTATCAGCAGTTCATCTCCCTGTTCAAGGGGAAGCATGAAAGCTAAGAATAAGTTGCATAGGGACTGCTATGGTCTTGGAATTTTCTAGGCTGACAACAATTGTCTCTGGTCTGGGCTTCCCCTAGCTCCAGCCACACCTCCCCCAGGCTCCCACCAGCTTGATCTCCACGGGGTGAGGCAAATCTCGAATCTCCTGCAGATTGAAGTCATAGGAATCATCTTTACAGATGGTTCGGAGTTGCGTTCCGTTTCTAGAGGGAGAGAAGGGGAGGAGACAGAACTGAGAAGATGAAGTAGGGAGGGGTCTGCCAAGAAAGAGGCAGTGTGCAGGGTCCTCTTTGTGAGCATAGCTTCTCCATCAACATCAACTAAAAGCTCCTCCCTCCACAGGCTTATTGGAGTCATCTCTACTCTAAGCACAGTTTGGCTTCTCCTTATTCTCAGGCAAGCATAATCTCATGCTGGAGAATAAATAACTGTACATATACATATATACAAGGGAAGCTTCTAATCAAGGTCTTCCCTTACCTGTATTGCATGGCTTGCACAGCCCGCCCAGCAAGGTGGGTGTGGAGGAGGTAGCTTAATACCAGTATATCAGCCATTGGGGCCCCATTCATCTGTGACAGGGAGGAGGTACATCTGATTTGTTAAGCCCTCTGAACAAGCCCTGAGCCTCGTTTTTTCCTGCTGTGATATTTTGAGCCTTTCCTGACAATCACTCTCTTGTATTGAATCTTCCTGTCCTTCTTCCTGCCCCACTCTCCTGCCCGCAAAGCCCTGGGTGCTCTTCCGGAGCTCTGGGATGCAATCTTTCTCCATGTGTGGGGCTTGCACTGTGTGGGCTTTGGGAATCAGGGCAGAATTTTGATGGAGAACAAGGAACTTAGGAGAAAGGTGCATCTCCCAGCTTTACCTCTTCAAACTTCTCTGTCTTACACAGCCCGTAGGACATGAAGGACTCTGCGCCTGGGGGTATGAAGTGGATGGGGAAGGTCAGGATGCCCAGCTCAAGGACTCCCAGGTCGTATGGGCGCAGGTGAGAGGTATAGTACAGCCGGATCCCTGAGGAGTCATAGACACCTGGTGCAGAAAGGAACAATGTCTTCAGCGGGCTGGGGAGCGGGTCACCACATGGAAAGGAAGAGGTCCAGGAGAGCTGGGATGGGTCGTGACTAAGGGGAGTTGGCCCGCATCCCACAGCGTGCTCCCAACACCTGGAGGAACCAGCCAGCCCCGCTGCCCTCCTAGAAGCCCTCTGAACACTCACCAGCAAGGTTGTTAAAATTGCTATAGTGAACCTCCAGTCGGATCCACTGAGGGTCCAAGGGGGTCCCGATAGAGATGCCCACCTCATCTGGAAACTGGTAACTCTGCCCAGGAGGGAAGGAGATTGGGCTACAAGAAGGGCTGGGGACTAGGTGCAGGGATCCAGGGCTTCCACCTGGGTTTGCTAACCTGCCCGCCAGACCTCCCTCCACCTCAGTCCCCCATCGGCCCCCCAACCCCCACTGCCACCAGCATGCACCCTTTTGGTCACCCATTGCCCCCATCACAGGACTCACAAGGCCCCCGACAGCCCAGCCCATGATGACTTGTGAGCAGAGAGAGAAGGCAGGGTTGAAGCCGTAGCAGTCACTGATGCCCGTGGGGAGCATGCTGGCGTTGCCACAGGCGTAGACCAGGATGTGGTGCACCATCGTCTCGTTGTGGTCAACCAGCCTGGGCTCGAACTGGACAGAGAAGGGAAGCAGAGCTCAGTCAGGATTTTCCCTGCCAAATTCTTATTCTCCCCATTCCTTTCCCAAGTAAAACTGCCATTCCCCACTTCTCTCTGTTCCTGTCTCCTCTATTTCCTTTTTCTGTTTCTCTCCCCCAAGCTATCATTTTGCCCAATTCTATTTGACTCTTGTCTCGACTCTCAGCCCTTTAAACCTTTTCCCTTAAAGCACAGCACAGAGTGTGGATCAGCCAGGGACATCCCAAGACCTGAGATTTCCCTAGTAGCCTCCATCAGTTCATGATCTCTGAACAAGGATGGCCACACCTTTCTGGATTCTCTGTCTCAAAAGAAATGGTTCCCATCCATTTCGCACTTATCAGATTATCTTCCCAGGACTGGCTCAAAACTAAATCACTCAAATGGGAAGTTAGACGACCAAGTTTGAGTTCACTCTAGCCAGAGTTTGCCCTCTTCCTGACAGCCCATGGCTCCATCCCCGCCTGTCCATACCTCTTCCTGGGCTGAGAGGGCATCATTCTGGGGCCAGGGTGGAGCTTAGACTCTGTTCTTTGCAAACACTTATTAATTAGTAACCTCTGTCAAAATCTTTGCTGCATGTGAGGCTGTTATAGTCCTGGCCTCAGGAAATCGTGTAACTTCCACCCTGAGCAAGTCCCCACATGGCTGCCATCCTCCCAGCTCCTTCCCTACTACTCCCTCCCAGCAACTTTTTGAACACTGTCCTTTAGAGTCCAACACGCCTACTGCTCTGCTTGAGAGCCTTCCCCGCCTTGGCAGCCCGGGCATCGGCTCCCGTACCTTGTAAATGTGATGCTTCTTGCTGACGATGGGGAGAGGGAGGAAGGTGCAGGCGTACGTGGTGTCATCCTCTGGAATGAGGAACTGGGGAGGGGTGCCAGAGCTGAGTGGATGGGAGTGAGGTTCCCGACAGAGCAGGGGAAGGGGCTGGCCAGGGAAGGGGGTTCACTTCAGGGCTACAGGAGCAATCAGTCCTTGGCAGCCTGAGGGGAGTCACAGTAGCCTTGCCCCAGGAAATGTAATAAATATTTGGTACAAGAGGAGGGGCAGGGTTGGGCCAGGAGATGCAAGGGTTGCTGGAGGCAGGTGGCGGAGGGTAGGGATCTTACGTCTATGATCTCCAAATCGTGGATGATGGTGTCCTTGGGGGCATCCAGAGCATCATGGAGGTTTATTTGTAGCAGGAAGATGGACTTGACAAAAGTGCGCTCTCGACTCAGCTTCAGTGTGTCATCCAGGCCGTAGGCAGCCAGGACCCTCATAGTGTCACTCTGGGGGTGCCATGAGCATCCAGGGGCTGTCACCCATGAGCAGCACCTCACACATACCCTCACCCACATCTCTACACCAGCCACTCATGTCTACAGAGTGGAATGGAAAAAACGGCAGGCTGGAGACAGGACTAGGCTGGTTCTAGCTCTGACTCCAAGGCTAACGTGCTGGTCACGTTGAGTGAGTCCCATACCCTCTCTGTACCTGTGTCCCCATCTGCAGAAGGAAGGGTTGAGCTCTGTCTGAAATCTGAACTTTCTGGAATCCAGTGAAATTGGGGAAGGCTCTTCAAGAGGGGGAGGGTGGGGTGGCCACTGAATTGTTGGATGGTCAACATGTGGATGGCTTGGGGGATTTTAAGAGGTGGCCCAATTGCAGCAGTACCTAGCAAGGGGGATGGACTAGCTGCATGATTAGGGGCAGCTATCCCTCGTCAGAAGGAGAAGCTTCTTGTGGTTAAGTGCTTCCCCCACCCCTATGTCTTACCGTAATGTGTTGGTCATGAGGGTCACAAGAGCGGAAGGGCCTGGAAAAGTGCATGGTGGTGTAGTCAGCATCTTCTGTTATCCCCAGCAGCTGAGCATCCTGGCTCCCATCCTCTTCTAAGGTGTCTTCATCCATAAGGTGCTGATCCTGGGGTCCAGTAGAGGCCAAGAAGTAAGAACAAGGAGTCAAAACAATCATGATTTGAGGTAGTAGATAGCTCTTTAGCTCCCCCAGGACATTAAAATAGTGGGACCCAGGCAGTTTTCTACTAATGCAGAGCATGTTACCCAGAGCTGGATGCTTGGGAAAGATGGACTATGTTTAACAGACTTTCACTTCTTCATCTGGCTTTACTGTTCGCATTTCCAAATCTCACCTCCATACATCCTGATATTGCCACATCACTGGAATTTCACTTATTCTCTGAATGGTCCCTGTTGTTCATCCTTTCTTATGTGGCCCTTAACAAATGTTATCGTGTAGTGTTCATGGATGGGGACCTTTATAAGTGCAGTTCAGAATCGTGATTATGAGTTCAGAATGAATGAGATTTGGGAAATGGGTGAGGTACTTAATCTCTAAAATGGGGGTGATAATAACCAACCTCCTAATGATGCCATGAGGATCAAAAGGAAAAGAACTGGGAAGAATGCTCAGTTGATTTGAAGCTATTGATGTTTCTGCTGCTGTTGCTGCTATCATTAGACAATGTCATATGGTTGCCACTTGATTGAGTTTAAAGGAAATTGAGGACAGAGACTATGTCTCCCATAGCTTTGCGTTTCCCCCAGGGACCTGCTTTGAGGAGGATATTAGCAAGTAAGTGGTGCCTGACTCTCACAGTCTGAAGTTCCCTTTCTCTTGCAGCCTTGGAGACACATAGTCTAGAAGACATGGATGGCAAACCCCATTTCTGCAGGACCAGATCAGCAGTCAGCTGGAGTTCTGGGTGTGTGCTTTGGTGTGTTTGGAGAATATGGATCCTTTCTGGATATGAAGCCACCCTCTGCCTAACAAAGCCGCTCACCTTTGGGAGTCGCGCTCAGCCTTACCGAGAAGTAGACATTGCCATCGGGCAGGACTCCTCCAACAACCAGATCGCTTCCCACGATTGTGTAACGATTTGTGATGCCCAAGCCCACCCAGCCAGATGTCTTGACCTGGAGTTCAAAAGTGATGATCTCAGCCTCGAGGTCAAAGTCCCAGCGCAGGAAGACTACATTGGAAGGATCTAGGAACCTGGAATAACGCAGGCGAGGTGTAGGGCTGAAGCGTTTGCCTTGGAAAGGGGCTGCGAGGGCCAGAACTAGGCAGACCCTGAAGAGAAGCACACAGGTCATGGCTCCTGGGGCCCCGAGCGTCTCTCCTACAGACAACACTCAAGAGCTCTGGACTTATATGCGCCTCTACCTGTGCTAGGCACTGTGCCATGGGGCAGGGCCGGGCTGGGACTCCTCCGATCTGATTACCCTCTTGGTTCAGCATGGTGCCACTTACATAACTGGAGTGAGAGGTGTCCAGAGTGGGTTGTTGTTGTTGTTGTTAGGTGCCGTCGAGTCGGTATCCAACTCATAGCAACCCTCATAGGGTTTTCAGTGGCTGAGTGCTTCGGGATTGCCTTGGGAGTGGATTGCCAGGTCCTTCCCGCACCAGAGTGGGTAGGGGGCAGTTTTGTCTCACCGTGAAATAGGAACCTAGCACGACATTTTCAGGAGTAATCATTCAGACTTCCACCCCCAACTCCATGTCAGTGTCCAGCCCATGGAGACCCCGCAAAGTCAAGCAGATTTTCAGTTTCTCCCAGGCTGTGTTTCTCTCCCTCTATATCTTTCACTCCTTCTCTGTCTCTACCTCTGTCTTCCTGCCCCTCCCACTCTGTATCCTTATATATCCTTACTGAACACTCTGCCGCTGGTGATGCCCCCCCAATCACTTTTTTATGGGCATTTTCCATTTTGTCTGCCTGTAGCATGGAGGCAGTGTGTGGGTGCCATATAATCCTAGCCTGTCAGCCGCCAGGTACAGTGTGGGAAGGAGGTAAGTTGCTGGGAGGGGGTGGGAGCAGGCTGTGATTTCCATCTCCTGCAGGAACTGTTGTTACTAATCCCAGGGACACCCGGAGGTAAAGAAGCCATAATCAGCTTTCCAGTTGGGCAAGTCTGGAGCAGCTTTGATTGGTAGCACATTTCTGGGGAGGAGCAAGAGAGGGAAGAAGCAAGGGGAAGAAGAGAGAGAAAAGGAGAAAGAAACCTGAGTTTGCCTCAGGGATCCTAAGGGATTCCCCTTCCTTCCCTGAGTTGCATTTCCGAGACACCCCATAACCACATTTTAGTGACTTCCCCCAGGATGCTTAGTCCAGTTTCTCCCCTTGTATGCACATTGGTATTATGGAAACTACAGAAGCACAAAAGGAATGCTAGAGTTTCAGAGTAGAAACTTTACAGCCACATTTTTTTTTTTAATTGCGGTACTGGGTAATTGCGGTAAACCCAGGGCCTCATGCCTGCAGGCTTTGCAAGTGCTGGACCACTGAGCTGTGTCCCCAGCCCATTTTTTTTTTCACTTTTTTTTTGAGACAGGGTCTCGCTAAGTTACGCAGACTGCCTCTGGTCTCCAACTTGCAATTCTCCTGCCTCTGCCTCCCGAGCTGCTGGGATTATAGGTGTGCGCCACCTTGCCTGGTGCCACATAATTTTTCAAAAATTCCAATACATTTAATTTTTAGATAAAAAAATGGGAGAGCAGGGGGTAGCAGGAGTAGCGGGTGATCACACCTTTCAGTGGCCAGGTAAATGTGAAGACATAGGGCATCTGCCCGTTGTTTGCTCCTTCCATCATTTTCTGAAGCCACCAACACACATGGGGTGGCAGAGCTGCATGCTCGTCTGCTCTGGTGTGTTCTCGTGGAGGGGGTTGGTGTCATTTGCTGACTCCTTCTTAAGGAAGGATCCAAGTCTTACTTTAACTGCAGATTTCTCCTCCTGCTGGCTGACACAGCTGATCCAGGGTGGTAAATCCCCTAACCGGGCCCCTGCTGCCCAGCCTCCACTAGCCACTGGAGAAGACACGTGTCCTGAGGGGCTCTGTAACACAAGCTGGGCCACGCAGCTTCCCACAGGAGCCCAGGTGAAGGAAGAGTGGGAGATGCTGGAGTGAGAGGTGAGCTGCGCACATCTTCATTCCTTGTGTGCACAGTGTTTGAATCACCTTCTGAGCTTCAAAGCTAGGAAGGCTGTTGGCTGCTGATGCAAGCCCTTGAGTAGTAATTGGGGCACAGGAGAGGGGAAAAAAAAGCATTCCAAGGAGGCAGCCACAACCCCCAACTCTGCACCTGGCAGACAAAGTGGGGAGCTAGGCAGCCACCTGGAAGCAAGAGGCTTACCGTGGCCCAGGACAAGGCAGAGCCTGGGGAGACGCTGACCTTGAGAGGCGAGAAGGTCATCGAGGGAGATAACAGGAGACTTGGAGACACCTGATCCCAATCTCATCTGAGGATTAGGCTAAAGAGGGGGCAGAAGGGAGACAGGACAGCCAGCTCTGTAAGCCGAGAAGGGCCCAGGATCCCTTATCCTGCAAGCTGTCCGCTGGCCAGAGCACTGTCCTCAGGAAAGAAGCAGTGTTCTCAAGACGGAACTGGCAGCCAGTGACTGCACATCCGGGGAGTTGCTTCTTTGGGGCCTTCATCCGGCTTCCACCATCAGGATTCCAGGCCACTGCTGGAGCCCTACATGAGGACTCTTCAGGGACATGGGTCTAGGCTCTGGTCCACTCCAGTTCTCTTCTTCATCTCTCCAGGGTCTGTGATGGGCAGACACCAACTTGAGTACAGTGCAGTCCCAGGCCTGGAAATGGTCAGGTTCAATGGCTGAACTGGTGTGTTGCCCTATTGTTTCCTGTGAAATACTGAGGGTGGAGAGATGATAGCCACAGGGCTGTTTAAACCTAAGTTCCTAGATGTTTGGTTTTCAAACTGTTTGAAAACAAGGTTTCTTTTCAATACAAAAAATTCTTGGGAATTTGCACATTTTTTCTTTCTTTCACTTTTTTTTTTTTTTTTTTTTTCCAGTCCAGGGGTTGAATCCAGGGCCTTGCGTTTGCATGCTTTGCAAGTGCCATGCCACTGAACTGCACCCTCAGCCCATATTTTTACTTTTTTCGAGACAGGGTCTTGCTAAATTATGCAGACTGCCTCTGGTCTCTAACTTGCCATCCTCCTGCCTCCACCTCCCGAGTCACTGGGATTATAGGTGTACACCACCGTGCCCAGCTGGAACGTGTACTTGCAAGCTTAGCTGATTTCTGAGTAATAGACGACTGACCCCCGACATGTCTATCAGCTTGTCGTGCTGTGGGGGTTTGTGTGTTGCTGTGATCCTGAAAGGTATGCCACCAGTATCGCAGGTACCAGCAGGACCACCCATGGTGGACAAGTTTCAGCTGAGCTTCCAGACTAAGACAGACTCGGGAGAAGGGCCTGGCAGTCCACTCCCGAAACAATTAGACATTGAGAACCCTATGAATAGCAGTGAAGCACTGTCAGATATAGTGTCAAAAAATGAGACCCTCCTGCTCCAAGGCATTCAAAAGACTACTGGGGAACAGTTGCCTCCTCAAAGTAGTTGTTCCTGTTGTTAGGTGCTGTTGAGTCAAGTCTGACTCAGTGACCCTATGTACAAAAGAATGAAACATTCCCTGACACTATGTCCTCAAAGTAAAGTAGGCCTTAATGCTAGAAATGGAGTAAAACCCCTGGAACTTCCTTTTGCTGATGTAGCACAACTCAAAATGAGAAAAAACATAGTGGCTGCAACATTGGGCTCAAACAAAAAGACCATGTGCATGGTACAGCATTGGGTAGTGCTTCTTTCTGTTGTACACAGGGTCACTCTGAGGAGTCAGATTTGACTTGATGACACTATCACCAACAAGGTGATTGAAGACAAACATTACTATTAATTCTATCATACTTTAATTGATTTTAAGATTTATCATTATAATATTTAATGCCAATATTTATTCACTGTTTAGCCTATGCTAAGCTCTATTCTAAGACTTTTTTCATGAACTTATCCATCCATTTATAAGAAATAGTTTTCAATATTATTTCCATTTTACAGATGAAGAAATTAAGGGCAAACATCACACTATGAAGTAGTGGGAACACTATGCGTTGTTGTAGCAATATAATTGAATATTCTACCTAAATAACTTACTGAAAATCAACTAAAAATCTACTAAAATAAACTAAAATAATTAAATATATGGAAGAATTAAATATGATTTAAAAGAAAGGTGAAAAATTCTTTCCAAAGGTAAAAGAAAAAGGAACAGCTTTATTAGTGAATAAACATTAAACTAGAATGTGATGCACTCCAATCTCAATCCACTGAGACACTGCAAAGACAGAAAGGAACCTCACTCTGTGATCTAGCCAAGCAGATATAACCCATCAGGTACACCTTCTCAGGATGAGCAGTAACCAGTCCTCAAGAAGGCTAGGCAGCACCCTTTGTCACACATTGTTGTTGTTGGGTGCCACAGAGTCAGTATCCAACTCATAGCTACCCTACATACAACAGGGGAAACAGTACTGTCAGTGCTTCTCTGCTGTTCATAGGGTTTTCAATGGTGGATTGATTTTTGGGAGTGGGTTGCCAGGTCTGTCTCCCAAGCCTACAGCACCCGGTGTTCCCAGGCGGTCTCCCATCCATGCACTAGCCAGGCCTGACCCTGCTTAGCATCCAAGATCTTATGGGATCGGATGCCACAGGGCTAGAGATGCAGGCTTTGTCACACATAGTTTATCTTAGATTCACCCCTGGCAAATGGGTAATATCAGTGTTTGCTAATTGGCTTTACTCAAAGAGGGAAATAAAAGCTTACTATTTTTGCACCACAAGTTTTCTAGCTTGTTGCAAGTTATCCATTTTAAGATAAGCTGGGCTTCTAAACTGGCCTTTCTAAGTTAAGGGAGGCTCCTAAGTAAGGCTCCTACCTCCTTAGGCTCTCTGGATATGGATGCCAATTTCCCTGATGATTCCATTTCAGGTCCTTGAGAAAAAGACCTCCTGGATCTTAAAGCTGCTAAGGGATTATTTAGCTTTTTAAAAAGATTTACATACATTTCAAAAAGACAGGAATAACTTACTATACCAACTTTCCCAAAGTAAGTGCTCTAAGAACACAGAGGACGAGGGAGGTGTCTCTTCCTTTATTCTGGGCAAGGAAAAATGAAGCCTCTTGTTTTTCACTTGTATTTTCCTTCAGGCAGTCTTCACGCAGAGAGGAGGGCTGTAGGTGAGAGATGTCTTTGTTTAATTCTCAACAATTGCTTCATTGCATTGAGGTATTTTGGTACCTTGCAAAGATCTGAGACTCAGATTCTGACCACTGCCAGGAGGATGTGGGGTTCGGTGCAGAGGGTGCAGGTGCTCAGTGGGTGGGGTGTGTAGGGGTGTCAATGGAACTGCCTGGTGGCGCTCAGGAAGCAGGGAGAAGGTGAGAGGAGATACTCAGTTTCCTGAGGAAGCCATGCCTTTGAGAGCATGGCCCAGAGACTGTCAGCTTTTGCTGCTTTGCAGGTTAGGAAACTTCTCTCCTGCCTGGTTGGCCCTGCTGGAAAGAGCCGGAGGGATGGGACTGTTCCCCATTCTGTGCCACTGGACGCTGATGACTGCTATGAGTACAGCCGTCAGGGGGTGAGGGAGGGAGAGAGGGAGGACCCTGGAGCATCAAAGGCACAGTCATACCTGACATAGCTGCTCATCATGGTCAAGTGTCTCCTCTGTTCCCAGCAGCCTCCTGCTGGCATTACTCCTGGGTTCCCCTCTTCAGGACTTAGCTCAGTTAGTTACTCCTGGGATGATCCACTCTGCCATCTTGACCCTGTCCTGCTTACATTTCAGACACCATTGCAAGTCTTCTGTAGCAAAGGCCTCGGTAGATTCTAGTACCATGGGGCCAAGCTGAGACTTTGCACTGCATCCTGAGGAATTCCCAGTAACCCTGGATGAACTGGTACCAACAGGATCTCCAACAGCACCTACAGTGGCTGGTCACTCTGCCAAGTCCTGGGTACATAAAAGTCATAACCCTCCCTGGAGCCAATTACCCAGCCTCCAGGTTCAGTAACACTGAGCTGAGGCTGCATGTGGCCAATCTGACCCAGTGCAGAATCCCATAGTGCACCTGCAGTGAAGACACTGAGAAATCCTGCTTGGGCATTTGAATAAAAACCACACCTACAGACTCCTGGATCTCAACCCCGCTTCCCCTGCTCCAAGAGCCCTCCCAAGCCTACATCCTCTCCATCCCAAGAACTCCCTTCTTAACCTGACCACATGTGGACTCTCCCCACTGGTTTCCTAGTTGTCTTTCTCTGCCTGAACAGCACAGTGATTTAAGCCCATGTTCTGGAGGGCTCAGGGTACAGACTTTGGTTCTGCCCCTTGTGAGCTTTGGGGAATTGTTCAGCCTTCCAAATCTCAGTCTCTTGTCTGTAAAATGCAAACAGCAATTCTACCCATTGTAGGGAAAAATTGGGAGGAAATTGGCTAAAACCCCCAAACCGGGAAAATGGTGAAATCTAGGGAAAATGAAGGTAACTTGGTTGGATGTTTGTACAAAACCCTTCACGAAGCCCTGGAATCTGATTGGACAATTGGACTTAAAGCTGATTGGCTCAGGCCATTCTGTGGGCGAGCTATATAAGGAGCTGCACTGGGCCAGCTCGATCCTTTTTCCCTTGCTTTTGGCTCCGGACCATCGACCACCAAGGAAACAACTTCACTTTTTCACCTGGACCTTTGGACAACAAGGAAAGATCCTGTTTTTGCCCAGACCACTGATGAGGAAATAGCTCTCCCCACTCTCTCGCCCGGACCTTCGGTGAGGAAAGAATGCTCTCCCGTGGGCGACCATCAACAAGGAAAGAACCCACTCTCCGTCTGATTACCAAGGAAGCAAGAACTCTCTCCTCGTGACCACCGCAACCACCAACACAGGTGTTTGCCTCTTTGAACTCTCTCCTCATGACCACCGCAACCACCAACACAGGTGTTTGCCTCTGGAAGGCAAAAGCGCCCAAGGCTTTTCCGTTCTCCCATCTCTGCCAGCATCCCGAGGGCTGCAGGAGTCCGTGCCCCTCACCTGAGGGTCCCAAGTGAATTGTGTTTAGTATCTGTGTGCGTGGCGGGTCCACCCATCAGAACATCCAGGCCTGACAGGAGGTGCATGCCCCAAACCCATCACAAAAGCCTGCTGCAAACAGTGAGTAATGAAGTTCAGGCAAAGACTAAAGGATGATGTAGAACCACAGAGAAAACAGCCAGCTGGCATCAGCTCTTCCTTGCACAGTCTGCATATGGAAAAGCATGTTGCATTTAATGCTTGTACCAACCCCTGGAGGGAATGTGAGAGAAAAAAAAAAAAAAAAAAAAAACAACTGGAGAAACCTTAGGAGGTCAGAAAAAGGATGGGCTGGTTGCTAAATGGGTAGCATCCACTCACACCCCTGGAGTAAGCACCCATTTTTCAGATGACATCCTCATACTCGTTTCTCACATCCACTTCAACTTCTTGCCCAATCTCAAGCTGAAGCATTTTTGGGAGGAGGAGTGTTTAATGCATCCCTTTACCCTTCAAATTTATTCTGCATTAATTATGCTATTTTTATAACAAAAATTTACCTCTTTTGAGATATCATTTACATATTACATTACAGGATTATGCCTGTAATCCTAGTGACTCAGGAGGTGGAGCCAAGAGGATCACAAGTTTAATGCCAAAGGCAGCCTGAGTAAATTAGCAAGACCCTGTTCAAGATAAAAAAATAAATAATGGACTAGGGGTGTGGCTCTGTGGTAGGGGACCTACAAAGTATGTGTGAGGCCCTGGGTCCAACCCCCAAGAAACACACACACACACACACACACACACACACACACACACACACACACACACATTTAACATGTCTAAGCAGAAAACTAAAATCTCCCTCCCACATCAAATTTACCACTTCAAATCTACTAATCCAACTTTGTCCATTTTCTTGCCAATTCCCTGTTCCACCAAGGATATAAGAAACAATGAGGATTATGCCACTCTTCCCGCCATAAAACAACAAAAAACAACAAAAAGCAAAATGTGGTCCATATCAATTACTCTTAAACATGTGGATTTACTGTTAAGCTAATTCAAGCCAATCTTTTTTTTTTTTTTCTTGGCAGTACTAGGGGACTGAACCCAGGCCCTTGCACATACTTTGCAAGTGCTCCACTACTGAGATGTACCCCAGGTCCTTTATGATTTCTTCTCTTTAGTCAAGGTCTTGCTGAATATACAGGCTGCCTCTGGCCTTGAATTTGTGATCCTCCTTCCTCTGCCTCCAGAGTCACTGGGATTAGAGGCATGAGCCACTATGCTGGCTTAAGTCAATCTTCTAAAAAGTAAGACCCTCAGAGAGGAGCAGGACCTGGTGTTGGCAGTTGAGACTCACCAGATGTTGAGCTAAAAAGCTGTGGGTCATAGCTGGGTCTGCGACCACAGGAACCAGCCCTAGTGTGGGGAGCAGAACAGGGAGGTTTGAGCCCCAGGAAAATGGCTAGGAAGCAACTGAGAAGCGTGGAAGGAGACAAGGGAGGGTGGAGGACAGGGGCGTGTGTGCGTGTGTGTGTGTGTGTATGCACGTGCATGCGTGCGTGCGTGAGTGATGGAGAGAAGAAAGAGAGAGGGAGTGAGAGAGACTGAGACTATGACTCATCTGGAGACCCTCAGGAAGGGCTAATACACTTCTCCATCCCAGAGTTGCAGACCAAGTGCGCAGGTCACTGGGTTGCAGCTGGGTGACTGCAAAGGAAATTTAAAGGTGCCTCTGGCTTGAAGGCCGCCTGGGCTCTGGGCAGATGTTCTGGCAGGATCTTTCTTCAATCCTTGCAATGACAGGAATCTTCCACTGGGGGCCACCATTCACCCACACTTCTCCCCCACAGGCCCTGAGGGGTGCACTGGGAACTGTATCATCTGCCCGGCTCCTGCCTTTATTATTATTTCCTCCTTTCCCCCAGTCTCCTGTCTGTCACCCCCATCTCCCCCTTTCCTCAGATGTTGTTAGGTGCCGTAGGGTCGGTATCCGACTTATAGCGACCCTACATACAACAGGGGAAGCACTATTGTCAGTGCTTCTCTGCTGTTCATAGGGTTTTCAATGGCAGATTGATTTTTGGGAGGGGGTTGCAGGGTCAGTCTCTCTTTCCTCAGATAGCTCTTCAGAAATGAGCGTCATCTGCCTGTGGCGTTGGTCTGGCTCAGCCTAGGGCCCTTGCACAGTCCTGGGCGTCCATGGTCCTGGACTCTCCTAACACTCCATTATGGAGAAAAAGAAAACCTTCTTCATGACCCTGAGACGCCATTCCTAGAATGTTCTCTGTGCTGTCCATGGGCAGGGACTCATTCCCCAGGGTTAAGTTCAGGTTGTTTAGGCCTTGGTATAGACGGACCAGAAAGGCAGACCCAGAAAAAGGGTCTCCCTAGATGTCTGACAGCAGAGTGTGGTCACCAAGATGTCCAGCACTGGCTGCCCTTGGTGGGCTTTTCAGTCCCTCCTGGACTTACTGCCGCTTTCCTTGTTTTCCTGTAACCTCTCGCTGGCTCTCGACCATTCTCCCCGGACCCTCCTCTGTCAAGCATGTGCCTGCCCACACAGCAGCACGTTCAAATGGCTACAAAAATGCCCTCCCCGGTGTCCAAGTGAGTTATGGACCCCTCTCCCCTGCTGTGGCTTCAGACCCCCACCCCTCATGCCCTTGTCAAGGGCAGAAGGAAAATCTGGGGCAGAAAGAGAAACCAACTGGGGGCTTGATGGAGTCTCAGCCCAGGTCGTTGAGAGACATTTACTGAGTAGTTCACTCAGACAGGCGTGGGTGGTGCTGGGCACCAGTGTGGGTGGGACAGGTGATTGGAGGAGGATGAATCAAAGGTGAATTGTGATCAGGGGCCTTGGAATGGAGGAGGCTGTAATACAGGTGGGAAAGTTCCAGATGCTGAGGAGTGAATGTAGTCTGCCTAGTTCTTTTTGTTTCCTTTTCTTCCCTTCCCTTCCCTTCTTTTCCTTTCTTTCCTCCCTCTTTCCTCCCCCCATCTCTTTTGTGGTTCTTGGGATTGAACCCGTGCACATACTTTGCAATTGCTAAGGCTCCACCCTTAGCCCAGTTTTAATTTTTTTTCTTTTTGAAGCAAGGTCTCACCAAGTTATTCATGGTTCATCTGGCCTCAAACTCTTTTTTTTTTTTTTTTTTTTTGCAGTACTGGGGGTTGAACCCAGGGCCTCGCACCTGCATGCTCTGCAAGTGCTGGACCATTGAGCTGCACCGTCAGCCCATTTTTTTTTACTTTTTGAAACAAGGTCTCGCTAAGTTACGCAGACTGCCTCTGGTCTCAAACTTGTGATCCTCCTGCCTCTGCTTCCCAAGCCGCTGGGATTACAGGCATGCGCCATCGTGCCCGGCTGGCCTCAAACTCTTAATCTTCCTGCCTCAGCCTTCTAAGGCACAGGGATTGCAGGCATGCCACCATGCCCAGCATATTAACACTAAACATTCAAAATTTTCTCCTCTATCTTTTTGAGACACACAGTACATACTTGTTATCAATAGTCATTGTATTGTGGAATAGCACATCAGAAACTTAGTATTTATAGCTTAGTACTCATTGATCAACTTTTCCCCTTCTTTCCTGCTCCCTTTCTTTCCTAGTCTCTGCTTACAACTATTCTACTCTCAACTTATATAACATCCATGATTTTATATTGCACATATGAATGAGATAATGTAGTACTTGACTTTCTGTGCCTGAATTGTTTTTTTCATTTAACATAATTATCTCTAGTTCCATCCATGTTGTCACACATGATGGGATTTCATTCTTTTTCATGACTGAGAAGTATTCCATTGTGTATACGGACCACATTTTCTTTATCCACTCATCAAGGACACTTAGGTTGTTTCCTTTTCCTGGCTATTGTGCTGTAATAAACATGGGAGTACAGATGTTTCTTTGAATGTTGGATTCATTTCCTTTGGGTATATACCTAGGTGTAGGATTGCTAGATCATATGGTAGTACTATGTTTAGTTTTCTGAAGAATCACCGTACTGTTTTCCATAATGGCTGTGCTAATTTACATAGCCATCAACAGGATACAGGATTTCCTTTTCTACATACTTTTTGCAGCACTTTTTATCTATTGTCATTTTGATAAGAGCCATTCTTACTTGGGGGAAGCAATATCTATCTCCTTGTGGTTTTGATTTACATTTCCCTAATGGTTAACTAAAGAGAAATGGGGTTGCATTCATCATCAAAAAAGACAATTCAAGATCTGTCATGAAATACAATGTTGTCAGTGATAGAATAAGATCCATATGCCTACAAGGAAGGCCAGTTAATATGACTATTATTCAAATTTATGCAACCACCAGTAAGGCCACAAATGAAGAAAGGGAAGACTTTTATCAGCTTCTGCAATCTGAAATAGATCAAACATGCAATCAAGACATACTGATAATCATTGGTGACTGGAACGCAAAGGTTGGAAACAAAGAAGAAGGCCCAGTAGTTGGAAAATATGGTCTTGGTGACAGAAATGAAGCTGGAGATCCCATGATAGAATTTTGTCAGACCAATGCCCTTTTCATTGCAAATACATTTTTCAACATCATAAACGGAGACTATACACATGGACTTTACCAGATGGAACATACAGGAATCAAATTGACTACATATGTGCAAAGAGACAATGGAAAAGCTCTGTACAAAATGTCAAAACAAGACCAGGTGCTGACTGTGGTCAGACCATCAACTTCTCATATGCAAGTTCAAACTGAAGCTGAAGAAAATTAGAACAAGTATATGAGAGCCACGGTATGACCTTGAGTATATCACACCTGAGGTCAGAGACCACCTCAAAAATAGGTTTAATGCATTAGACACAACTGACAGGAGACCAGAAGAGATATGGCATGACATAAAAGATATCATTCAAGAAGGAAGCAAAAAGTTCTTAAAAAGACAAGAAAAAAGAAAAGACCAAATTACATGTCAAAAGAGACACTGGACCTTGCCCTTGAATGTCCAGCAGCTAAAGCAAAAGGAAGACATGAGGAAGTTAAGGAATTAAACAGAAGATTTCAGAAGGCAGCTCGAGAAGACAAAAACAAATATTATAATGACATGTGCAAGGAGCTGGAGGCAGAAAACCAAAAGGGAAGAACACGCTCTGTGTTTCTCAAGCTTAAGGAAGTGAAGAAAAAATTCAAGCCTCGAGTGGCAATAGTGAAAGATTCTACAGGGAAAATATTAAATGATGCAGGAAACATCAAAA